>PVJX010032643.1:0-20264 GCA_004027295.1 Dolichotis patagonum
CCAGAGTTTTTTGTCCTGGATTCAATAATTCAGTGGGATTAAATTGAAAAAGAGAGGTTGCAGCAATCTTTGAAAAAACTAAGACAGAAATATTTATGAGTCTTAAGTAAAATTTAAACAGTAATTTTTAAACTTGGTCTTCACATCAATATTTTATTTTATGAAGCTAAGCCTCATTAAAGCAATGTTGTTTTATTCAAAATAGCATAATTCGAGGAAAATTGTTCTCTTTAGCCAACTAAATGTAATATTGTTAGATAATGAATTGTGCAATAAATCAATCCACCTCCATCTCTAACCCACCTCTTCCCTCATTTCTGAAACACTCCATACCCGTCTCTTCAGAATTTCAAGTATTTTTATACTTCATGCAGAGAAAATAAGCCAATTTTTGATATTAAATTTGAAAATATGCATTTTGTAAATATGAGCTGTAAGATTTTCTCTGTTTTTCATATTTCTCCTGTTCTATCTTCAGAGTAAGTGTCTCATTCTCTCTGTTTTTCTGTCTCCCTCTCTCAAAGCCTCTTAGAAGCTCATTAACATCTGTTTACATTGACAAGGAGTGCAAGGCATCTGCAGGGCTAAAGATACACTGATATGTTTTCAACTTTTATGACTTTTTCCTTAGTATTTGATCTTCACAATGTGCATTTTTTGCTATGATCCAATTAATCGTAAACATGATACCAGGCATGCAGACTGTTTGGTTTTAATTTACTAGGTTATAACTAGTGGTATTTTCTCCTTGGGTACTGCACTGCATCTATAAATTATTTGGTAGCAATTATCTCTTACAATGCATCCAAATGCTTTTCACTTGCTTCTTGAATTCCAAGTAAGCCTTCAGCTAAGATATCCTTAAGAACTTATTCTAATGTTCCTTTTGTTCCCATCTCTAACAGATAGATATATGGATGACTTTTTGGCTTGCACTCTGTGTAATTTGAGGAGTACTGGAAGCCACTCTGACCAAAAATAACTCCATCTGTATACAATTTCCTAATACCTCATTTCTTTGCAAATTGAAAAATGGATTTAAACTCCAAAGCTCTCTGATAACATCAAATTTTTCAGGTAAGCTCTTAAAATCGGAATTTAAGTGAATCAAATCTGGAGGAAGTTGGAAAGCTAGTTAGGTCCTATAAATCTTTGATGTGTGGCCCACAGATATGACTGCTTACATGAAGAGATGCATATATGAGTCAGTGGGCTGACAAAAGAAAAATGAAAAGGAGCCTTAGCAAATAGTCTCATCTTTGAATTTTCAGTGCTTCTTATAAACTGCATTTCTGTATTTTTGCACCCACTTCACTAAAAATGAGGCTTCTAGTACTGAAAGACTGTTCTACAGATGAAAAATTGTAGTATGATGATGCCCTGATATTTCTGTGTTTTTAAATTGCATTAGCTCATTTAACCCTCACAAATTATTAATGTGTACAACAAATTCAGATACAAAGAGATTAAATAACTTGCCTCTAGTTATTATAGACATTAAGAAGTTGTCTATATGTTGGAGCCCACATATATTATTATTCAGCAGATAATAGATATTAAATTAACAACACCTGTGATAACAGAACACATATATATGTCTTTAAATCATGTGTTCAAAATCATCATGGGCAGATGACTCAATGTCCAAATGAAAGGAAATCAGTCTGTCTCATGTATTTGCAATCCTGTGTTCATTGCAATCCTGTAACTATTCTGAGATAGTCAAGATATGGAATCACCAGAGCATCCACCAACACATGGATGAATGGATAAATAAGATAATAAAGCATGACATGTGCATATATAATAAAATATATATATGCAATTATCATTCACCATAAAAAATGAGATCCTGTCATTCAGTGATATATTTCAAAAGACAAATACTGAATTCTCTCACTTCTCTATGTAACGTGAACAAGTTGTTCTCAGAAATAGAGAACAGAGTGATTACCAAGGGGGCAGAAAGATGGGTATGGGATTAGAATAGTTTGCTCAATGAAGACAAGATTAGATATGAGGAATAGTTTCCAGGGTCTTACCACACAGTAGGGTGACTGTAGTCAACAAGAGTTTATTGTACATTTCAAAATATCTGAAACAAAGGATAAATGGTAACTGGGATACATCTGATCCATCTTTTAAGCAATGGGTATGCTAATTATGCTGATGATCAGGCCACACTGTATCAAAATGTCATCCAATTACACATAAAAGTGAAAAACTCTTAGGTATCAATTTACAAACTCACTCAAAATACACATTCGCATAACAGTAAATGAAATTTAAAAGTCAAAAAAGGAAAAAAATGAAAAAGAAAAGATAAACCGAGCTGAAATAAGGCAATCAATGTTCCCTCTTTTGTTCTTGCACATTGTGGCCGAACCCAATAAAAGATTCCAGCACAGGCTTTTCTACCAGCCGCAGCTACTATTAACCAAAGAATCCGTGGACCACTAACCGTGAGTTCAGGTGGCTGACTAAAGGGAGCACTGTTTCAATTCATCTCCATGCAATGGTCCTAGGAGTTAGTTCTTAAACCAAATTTGTTTTTCTTAATTATCTAAATGAATTGTCTGAATGGCTCCATATCTACAGAGTAACAGCACAACTTTGCAGTTAATTTTAATTAGCTCACCATGAAGTAGCTAGATGGCAATCAAGCAGATGGAAAATTGATAATATTGAACTTACACTGCCCCAAACATTGAAGCCCATCAAGCAATGAAGTCTATTTTTGTCTCCTCTCCATGCCTAAAACTTAAAGTTTCTCTATGAAATGTTCAGCAGAATTTTTCGGCATGAATAATGTGCTTACAGAAGTTCGTTGTAACTTAGTCATTACCTGTTCACAAGCTTGGTAGAGTAAGAGACTCATGGTCCTAAGTTATTACTGAATCATAGGTTTTCAAACAGATAACGAGCCATGGAATATCTCTGTAAACAGTGTCATTTTAAAGAATGATAAATGAAGGAAAGTTATGAAAGGCATTATTGGCTGATGTGAGAAAATCTACCAGGTGGCATGTGAGGAAGTCTCACAAGACGTTGCTCATTATGTTGGGAATTCTGAGAAGTACCACATAGTGGTTCTATCGTGTGTATTTTCATTTCTCTTTTATTGTATCACTCAACTTTGCCTTATAGAGAAGACTCAAACTAACCAATATCACACTAATAAATACTTCTTAATATATAATAAAAGGTCAATGGATAATATTGGTTTGTCAAACTTTTCTTTAATGGGTGAAATAAATTATAAAGATCTCTGCAGGATCATAACGACTCATTAAAATGACTTAAATTTTTAAAAATTACTTAAGCATATATTCTAGGTAAAAGAAAGCTTGTTTGAAACAGAGAAAGATGGAGGTATCAGAAAACAGTAGCTTTACTCTAAGATAGAAATGAAAAGAAGACCTTGCATAGTTTCTAAACATTACTGAAGTGCATGATGTACTATTTGGAGAAGAAAAACAGAACTAAGGCAGACAGATAAAAGTGAGAAAGATGGTGGTACACCTTTGGACTTGAAACTAAAAGGAATAAAAAAATAAGTGGAAAGGACAAACTCTTGCAGAAGTAAGAAATGATCATTAGGATCTGAGAAGCGGGTATGGGAGGAATCTAGATGAAAGCAAATGCAGTCACTCATAAAGAGGACTCACTTGCAAGTTATGTATTTTGATTTCAAAATTAGTTATAGTTAGAGAAAGTGTACAAATGTTATCAGCCTTGAGAACACAAAAGCAAAATACAAAAAACAAATTTTTGAAGGTAAAAGTTGCTGAAACCAAAACCAAAACCAAAAAACAAACAAAAAAAGTAAATGAATAAATTAAATGAAATAAAATAAAGTGGTTATTACACTGTCTATTTTACAGAGTTGTTAGGATCATTTGAAACAAATATGTAGATGCTTAGAAACTAAAATACATGTGCAGCAAGTGAAAGTAGCAATAAAGAAAGAATTCAGGCTAACTGACCATCAAAGCAAAATAATGGCAAACATTGTTAAAGATCCTATAAACATTAATCAAGGGACAGGCGTGCTTTCCAGTTATTTACTAGGAATCCTGCCACTGTAAAAAGATATGTGGAAGTCTTTCATTCCACAAAGGTATGTCCCATATTAACTATTTGCTGCTTACCCTTCCAGAAGTTAGAGTTCAACAGGAAACATAATGGGTCACATCTCTGTCTGTGACAATCTCACCTTGTGAACATGACAGTCGGAAAGTAAGCGAAACACCTACAAAACATTCAGTATGGTAATTGGGAGCGAGTACTGTGGTGAGAAATAAAACAGATAGGAAAAATGTAAGTGAAAGGAAGAGTAAATTTTACTATAATCAGCAAAGTGCCTGCGTTGGTGGGGGCAGTAAGGGATGCAAGGCAGGTCATGGAGGGAGCTCTCCAATAACTGAGTGAACAGCAGCTACCCACGGGATAAGGGGATCTCACCATGCAGTTCAGGCTGCCATTGAACTCATAGCAACCCTCCAACCTCAGTGTACCAAGTGCTGGAACTACAGGCAGGAGCCACCTTGCCTGGCTATTCATTTACCTTTTGAGACAAGATCTCACTATGTAGTTTGTGCTGTCTATTGAACTCACTCTGTAGTCCATGCTGGTCTTGACTTTATTGCAATTTCCCTGCCTCAGCCTCCCAAGTGCTAGTATTACAGGCATGTACCTGTATGCATAGGCATGCTACCTACTTTAAAGAAGAAAAAATCTCAAACCAAGAAATAATAAATAACTTGACTAGTAGGTACCAGAATTGGTATATCCAGTCAGGTCAGAGGCAAGTTTTAGAAGTTTAAAAGATATTGGCAAATGATTTCACATTGAATATTTATCAGTTTTAAATAATTTTCTCCTGTGACTTATAGCAAGCCAACACCAACTTGCTTAAATATTGCATGCTCTTTGAATATTAATTTGTTACCAGCGTTCTGTGGTGATGTGGACTCCTAGAAATTCTTCCCAATTCCTTGTCCTGAACAAAGAATTTGACCAGAAACACACAACTAAGTGAGCTTTTACATTTATAAAAGATAAGAAAGGGAGAGTGCTCTGCAGAGAGAGTGCACAGCAATTAAAGCCGGAGAAGTGGTAAGCACCAGGAAATGGGA
Source organism: Dolichotis patagonum (assembly GCA_004027295.1). Classification (NCBI taxonomy): domain Eukaryota; kingdom Metazoa; phylum Chordata; class Mammalia; order Rodentia; family Caviidae; genus Dolichotis; species Dolichotis patagonum. The sequence goes on from PVJX010032643.1 coordinate 5,139, forward strand.
GCCGCCCACTGAAAGAGCTCACAGTGACTGTCAGGCTATTAGCCATCATCATGTTCCACAACACCTTTGCTTCAGGCTGACATCAGATCTAGGTCCCCCTAGCAAAAACCTGCTTTATCTCATACCTGAAGAATCGGACATTGTGCTTTCTGATTGGTCCTAGGTATAGAGTTTGGGCTCATGTGTCCTGGATCTCCATGCCTGACAAGTCACAGCCACTTTCCCAGCTGGCTGGCCAGCGCTAATCTCCTGCCTCAGATCCATGAAAGTAAAAACAGTAGGAGGCCAATCCCAAGCAAGGACATGGTGCTAGGACGTTTTCCCTACAATCCCTTCGGTTCTAGCCTGTCCTCTGCATCTTTATGTCTAAGGACTCTTACAGTAAGATGGATATCTTATTTTCTCAGATTTGTTTCTTCCTTTTTCCACCTCTAGAAATTTTCTTCCTTTGGTATCAAAGTAAATTTCAGGTGTACCCTCTGACTGAAATGCTTGGGACTAATTGGAGTTGTCTGAGTGAGAACAATCAAGACTTACTTATCAAACTGAAGATGATGGCTTTCTCCTGAGCAACCGAGAAGGAACACGCAGACCATAGTGCACAGCCAACCACAGGTTTCAATAGGGAATATTGTTTGTCCCCAGAAGTTTTACATTTTATAAAATCTTCCCCAGGAACCCTATGTTTATACAAGACAAAATTAGTTTATTATATTTAAACTCTCAATAACAGCCAATAGAAATGGAAAGAAAAAGACATACAACAATGCACAAAAAGAAAATAGAAGGAAGGAGAAAGGAAAAGAGTAGCTAGCTTTTAAGTAGGAAAGAAAAAGCAATCCTCTTCAGAAAACATATCCAAGACAAATGTTGCTTTGATTATAGTCTTATTGAGATGACTACTTAAGTGTGACTGTGTGGTTTATTTGGGGATGAAACAGGATGTAAAGTGCCTAACTCTGGAAAACAGCCTTTTACCACACTAAAAATGTGTGGCCCTATAGAAGAGCAGTGACACCAGGAATGATAAAGCAGCCACAATCAGAACAGTGTCTGCTCAGCATAACATTTCCGTTTACTCAAACAAATAACCGGCGCCTCAGAAGCAGATTGTTTTTCAGACAAATTTAGCAGGACTGGAGGTAATTGACAGCCCTAGAGACAGAATCCCTCCATTAGTTCACAGAACAGGTATCTGACATGCGTTATTCTGACTATAATATTATCTCAAGCAGTGGCTGCAACAGTGAGCTTTTCAATTTACATGGAGCCACAGAATGTATTTTTCTTTTTCTGTTTAGACTCTAGAGCAACTTTGAAAGATACACGCGTGCATGTCATTCACAGCCTGACAGAGTAAGTGACAAAAAAGTTCTGTGTATGTGTGTGTGTGCGCACATATGCACAGTATTTAATAGTGATTGCAATATTGTGTAATTTAAATCATTGTTTTAAAAGTATGGAAATTTTACTTAACAATTCTACTTTCTTATTTTACTTAAAATACAGTAATTAGAATACATGTGAAGAACAGATGAACATGTGCTAACGGCACCAGGTGGAAGCTGCCCCAGATGTACTGTAGGGGAGCACTTTCTCTTCCTCTGGCCACTTGCTCTATGTGTGGGGTAAAGTCCACTTTTACAACCTTTGCTGTTCCCTGTACAGCCATTATGACCTATCTCAAAGGGAAACAGCACTGGATACTTGTTATATGTAGCAAGACACATTTTATTCACACTACTATCATGGCGCAGAGACTCCAATGTAAGCTGAGGTCAACTCCAACCCAGACGTGCTTGACTATGGTGGTTACACAGAAAATAAAAACAGAAGCAATAGGTCCAGGAGGAAGTGAAAACATTGAAACAAAGTGATGCGAGGGGGACCATGGAAAAACCACAAGATGTTTCTGGGGACGTACAAGAGGACAGAAGAGAGTAAGACATAAATCACTGCCAACAACAAGGCTATGTGTTTTGGGATATCGCTAACATATTGAGTAGTACATTTTGAAGCTTAGCAGTGCTGCTGTTTAAGAGGCAAAAAGTGCCCTGGGATGTGGTCCCCTTTAGTGGAAACCTGGGAAACAGCTTTCCACCACACTAATAATAGCCTAAGGCAACCAGAAGCCAAGCCAACATTGTTCGGGGTTTTATTATTGTATTCAGATAAGTTCCTTTTTCTGCATGAGAGTTCACACTTCATCCAAACAATTCCTGCTATAAAATTAAGCCAGAAACTAGTTGTTCAACATGGAAACAAAGAGAGAAAGTATTGGTAAAAATGGAGCGGCACAGACCCACAGTCTGGCTTACCAGTCTTCCACACTGAATGCTTTTGAGCTGAATGGTTATTTTCATTGGATGGAGGAGGATTGCTACTATGTGTTTGAAATCCAAGGATAAACACGGTTTATTGTCTTAGAGAAGTAACATTATTGAATGAGAAAATAGTTTTTTGTGGGGGTCCAGGGATTGAACTCAGGACCTCATGCCTACCAGGCAGTTGCTGTACCACTGAGTTAACTTCTCTACCCAAGAAAGTATTTTAAAGCATATTTCAGACACCTCCTGTGCTCTGTGGTAACATAGCATTTGCTTGTCTTGTTCACTGTCATTATTCTTGTCTCAAATTCTCCTTATTTCTGTTTTCCTTTTTCTTTTCCCTCCTCGTATTTCCTTCTTTCTCCTTTTAATTTCTTTAACTTTTATAATACTGTAAATAACAAGATGATCAGGAAATTGACAGTGACAGAGTAAAGATTTCTATCTATATCTCTGGTACACTAAGAATATAAATATTTTCAAATTCCCATAATTAGAAGAGAGAAAGAATGGATTTCAAACAAAAACATCAAAAGATTTTAATTTACTTTTTTATTTTGAGAATTCAAACTTGGGCTCAATCTTATGCTTTCTTTTCTTTTGAGAAGTATTTATGATTTAGTTTTAATGTACAGAATTTCAGTAATTAAATGTAGAACATTGAACCTTGTTAACAAATGAAAGTCAAACTGTTAAACAGTCTTCTGAAAACTTTAAAAATGGCTTCACTTTAAATCACTTTCTAAGATGTTTTGTGTAAGATTGATAATTTATTCAGATCTTTCTGGTCTCCTAAATTTAGCTTGAAAACATGCCAAAAGGAATGTAATTTTTCCCCATAACTTTCTGGTCTCATTTGGAATGCAAATTATTTCAGACCTACATCTTGCATAATGTTGTAACTCCTTCTCTTCTTCCTGTTAAACTAGAGAATAGGAATCCCTGTCACAAATATTCTTATTTGTTAAATTTTCTAATAGGTAGAGTGAAATAGATTTCTGGAAGACTAGTGGGAAATAGCAGAGGCACAGCAGTGACAGCCTGACATTCTATTTCCTGCCTTTTTAAGCTGATCCTCAAACTGTATCACTCATTTTTCTTTTTGATGGAGAGACTGGTTGACTGGCAGACTCTCATCCGATGCATGTCTCAGAATTTACAAGCTGTCACATTTTTTTCCTAAAGAACACCTTTTGTTAGGGGTGATAAAACAAATCCCTCTGAGATTTTTTTTTTTAATTCTCCTCTGAGCGAGTGAAGTGTTCCCATAGTTACAGCTATTGTTAGGAAGCTTATTTTAATTTTTTTTTTTTAATGTCAGTCTTGGTAAGATAAAGTGTTTATTTCCCAGAATGATTGTTGAGAGGTCAATATCACAATCTGTCACTGTTGTTAATCTCAGTATGTTTTTAATAGCAATCAGAAAGTGATTTTTTTTTCTTCTCTGGTTGTTGAATTGCTTCAAGAGAACTCTGACAGTGTTTTAGCTCTTGCTACAAAGGTAAAACTTTAACCAATGCTTAGAAATGTTAAGGGAAAAAGTCAGGCACTGGTTTAAGTGTGACATTCGTTAAGAATCCTGCTCTTGTCAAGACAGGTGGAAAGATCATGATCACAATTTCCTTTTACTTCAAATTTATGAAAAGAAAGCTGTGGCAAATTTTTATTAATGAAAAATCTTTCCTAAGTAAATCTACAATACCAAGTATTGTAGTATATGTACAATACTTAGTATTTTTACTAAGTCATCTACAATACTGAGACTTAAAAGCATTCAAATAATTAGATCTTGTTCTCTCAAAGATCTGCAGGTTGCCATATGAAGCAGAAAACAAAAACGTGAAAATACTCCAAAAATGTATGGATAAAATTTCATAGAAATTCAGATATGGAAGTTTAACTCTTTCTAACACTTGTGTTAAGAAAAATCTGAAGAAGTATAAAAAGAGAAGTTGAGTCTTAATGGTACTTAGGAATTCATTATACAGAGAGAGAACAAAGAGAGTAACAGGGAAATGAAAGGTGAGGACATGATGGACAGAGGGGCCAGTAGTTAACATTCAGTATAGCCTGCCCTAAAGTATAGGTAAGCATAAGGGAATCATTCCACAGGGGGCAGTCCATTACCAGAACAAGGTATGTAAGGAGAACCAGCTAGAAACAAGGTTGGTAAGAATAGTTTGTAAAGTGGGTGCACTCTGAATAGTCATGCAAATAGTAAGATGGTTCTTTGCATAGTATAAAATAGAGGAAAAAAGAAGAATTTTTAAATATATAAGGGGGGAATAGAATGGCCCAGTGGGAGAAATTTGACAGAGGACTTAGGACAGTAAGAATAAAAAGCTCAGCTTGGTTCACATTCTGTGATTAAAACATTGTGATCTTGATCACACAAGCAGCAGCAAGAAAGTCAATTGCAGGCACAATGAAGAGGGAGGATTTCTGCAAATTCCTCTTAGAGAAGGATACTCAGGCAGAGTGTGCCGCCTTGGGAGGATGTGAAGTGGGGGAGATGGGGTGAGGCACAGTGAATGAGTTACTCATTTACATCTAAAGTGTGAAGGGTTGTGGTAAAGGTGATGTCAGAGAAATGAGATCCCAGAATAGCCATAAGAAATGCCCCTACGTACAGGATAAAGTTTTATTCTTCCACTTCTTCACTCAAACAAGTTTCTACCTCTAGTTCTGTGAGTGTCAGGCCATGATGAATACAGGGCATGAGTGGTATATGAGCATTACCGAGCACGTATCTGTAGTTACTCTTTTTAGCAAAATCTCTTCCACATCTTGTGGTTTTGGAGAAAATGAGACTGTGAAGAGCATACTGCTCTAGGCTGCAGTGCCCAGCAGATCATGGCAAAGGTCATTTCAGCTTCCCTTACTCTGGCAGAAGGGAGTCTTCAAGTGCATCTCCTTTGTGCCTGGACCCTCAAGTCAGAGAAGAGCAGACCCACACAGTCAGGGGCCTGTGTTTTGGTAGTGGCCCAATAAAACACACACTCGCCCTTCATGCCTGAGACGCCTCATGGTCTCCACATTTTCTGCTCCACTCAGATGCAGCAAAAAGGAGGCAATAAACACCAGGAGATGAAGGAGAAATGCGGGCCGGATATTCTAAACACCAGGGAAGGGAATCCTGCTGAATAATTCACCGATGATAATGAAAACAGCCTCCAACTGGCAAACCATTCTATTCGCTTTAATCCTAATGATTTATTTCAAAATTAAAAAGTCAAGCTCAAATCAAAATAGCTGTATTCATTTACAGAATTTAGAATATGAATGAGAGGAAAACATTTAATATGTATACCAAGAAAGCATTATGGGCATGGAACTAAAACAGTGCTATTTAAACTTAAAAATGAATCTATGGGCAACTGCCATTTACATTCAGTTCAATGTGGAAATTAGATTGCAATATAGAGGCTATTAAGGTGTAGATATTAGTGATATATTCTGTTCCCCAAGAGCCTCTAATTGAATTGTTTCCATGATAATGGATAAATGTTGAATAGCTCTGTGCACAAAGAAAAGGCAATAGATTTCCTGTGATCCATTTTATGTTCAACCCACAGGCAAAGTCAGTTAAAGGCATTCAGCCTTTATTCCATCTCCAGAAATCCTCATCCTAAAGGTAACATTTCAGCCAGTTTCCTAAATGATGATAAATACACGGAGGCCAGATATCCAAAGGATGGAATTATTTTATCAAAGCTAATTCCTCCACAGATTCACCTCCTTAAAGTTTTCTGTTAAAGGTGAGTGGCCAAGGCAGAACTGAATTATGTTACTGAGGCAAGAGAAGGAAAGGAGAAGATAATGTGTGAAAGATTTGATTCTATCTCTAATAGGCTTTTTCCGTTGACACAGTTGGTTTAGCTGTTCAGAAATCAGTTTTAAATGTGCGCATGCACGTGAGAGAGAGAAAGCTCGCACACACACTGCATCCATAATATATTCCTAAACTATGTAATACTTTTGACTTTGAATAATTGAGATTTTATGAAGTTTGCCCTCCTAATCTACCACAGGTAAGAAAACATGTAGCAAAAAGATGATGCAAATTTTTTTTTTTTTTTTTTTTTTGGTACCGGGGATCGAACTCATGACCTCACGTTTGCCAGGCAGGCGCTTAAGCCACTGAGCTAAATCCCCGGCCCAGGTGATGCAAATTTATGAAATGTATGGATTAATGAAATACATTCACACAGCTTCAAGGTTTCATTTGAAGCACTCCTATGAAAATGTAGTCTGCTGAAAACCTTCCTTTCCATTTCTGCATGCAAAACTGGCTTTAGGATCCTCATGCAATGCAGGATACTCTTAGCGTTTAAACATTTAACATCTAATGGATGCCAAAAGTGAGAAGATGTATCAAAATAAGGAAACTGGGTAAGACAGATTCAAATAATGGCAATGTAAATGAAAAAATCACAAATGTGGATCGTTATACTGAGATTAAAGGGTGAAGGAAATATTTGTCTATTTTGAAAAATAAATTAGACTATGATTTTTTGTTAAATAACAGAAATCATTTTACTGACCTCTTTCTTTTGCTTCTGTGATTGTCAGCCCTCGTGAGTAAGTCATTTTCCCCTCTTGGGGCTGCCTTTCTCCTAAGCCTGTGACGCCTTTGTCCATTTACCTGGATGGTAAGATTTGAGTAGTTTTGTAAAAGGTAGTTTTTGTCTCCTTCCTCGAATTTCTCACGTAGCTTTTATACTCTTCTTATTAGCTCTTCATTCAGTTGTTACTTTTGGAAACTTTGACAAACAGATTGTTATTTCCAGGTCCTGGCTAAAATAATCTGGCCTGTTTTGTTTTCCAAATCATTTGTCAGTATCTTTTCATACATGACTTTGTATTTATTTTTTGCTATCTCCCACCACAAATATAATCTTTAGAAGGAGTGATATTTAAAATTGTTTCTTGCACACAGCAGACACAAAATAAATATATTTACATGAACCATTTATCTTAGAAGGAAATTACCCCAGAAAGTGCTTTTTTAAATAATTGGTAAGGATATCAGTTAGACCTGCTAATGACTCTAAGGATGAGACAAGTGCAGAAAAAGGCAAAAAAGGCAAAAGCAGAGTCATTTTGAATTATCTTGCTCTCTAAAATGCCTCATTCTAATAAAATAAAAAAGGCAAAATATATATTTTACTACAGTTTTAAATTTAAAGGACACGTACTACTTAAAAGTTTATCATTTTTATTCTGATTGAGATCATTTTACAAATTTATTTCAAGACATGCATGTGAAACAGAGATAAATGAATAGACATTTGTTTTCAATGTTATCTCTACATAAATCTCTAGAACTCTAGATATTTATGAAGAGTCCTAGAACAAGACAGGAGGATTTGGGAAAGAAACTGTGAGTGTTATTCCCATTAGGATTTATACTATAGACCATGATTTTTGCATACAATCAACCCCTGGGATCCATGCAGAATCAGTTCCAAATTCTTTACATAAAATAATATAATATTTTCTTCTTGTAGAACAAATAAATTAATCCTAGTATGTCTGCAGGTCATTATTTTGTTTTCGGTGACAGTTATCAATAGTAGCAATTCTAACACTGACCCCAAGCTCTTATATGACTTCAAGAAGGCAGTTGAGGGGCTGGGGATTTAGCTGCAAAGCAGATGAACTCTAGGGACTGGACTGGAAATACAGTGCAAAATTAATACTCAAAAAAGAGCAGTTCTGTGAAGAAAACTTAAAAGATCCACAAAACACTGGTCTCCATCCAAATTCCACATATACAAGGTTGGTAACTTTGTTTGCATCTAAGGAAACTGTGTCACAGATTAACACTATGAGCTAAGGTTCATCAGTGGAGTTTCATCCCATACGTACTATTCTAGACCACTTCCTTCAAACCATAAAAAAGTAAATGAATAAATTAGTAAAATATTTGTGTTCTCCAAGAAAAAATTTTTGCGAAGTAAAGAGTTCTTTATCACTAGAAATATTTGAGTAGAAGCTCATTGGGGAGAAATTTTCTAAAAACGCAAGAAAAAGGTTGAGGGGGAAAATGTAAGACCATTGACCCGTGACACTTTCCAACTTAACAATTCTGTTTGTTCGAGGGGATCTATATCCTTGCTAGGTTTACTCAGTTTATTAAGTCTCTGCTATGGCAGCTGAGTTTACAATTAAATTCATTGCCTCACCAGTACCTGGGAACTGCAGCCCAGGGTCTCTCCAGTTCCTAGGAGAGAATATGTAATATAATATGCAAATTGCCAAGTTTTCGTTTTGATTGGCTTGACAGGAGTTTAATCAGCTCTCTCAATCTCTTCATCACATCTTTTAAGATGATTACAAATGCCCCCCCCCTTTACAATGGCAATAAAAAAAATCAAGAAAAAATTTCATTGGCTTCTTGAAGACAGCATTGATTGGTTTGTGGAAATCATCATCAGGACTATAGTTTTGGAGGAGTTTTAATTATATTTCAGGGCACAGAATTTGTGAGTCTCTCAGATTTGATCTCTGATATACACTGTGCTTATGAATCCATTTAATTGAGGCCCCTGATAAAAGGCATCCAGCTTTAGTTGTGACAATTGCCAGAAGCATTGGCTGCGCGATGCAGTTTGATAACTCTTAATAAATGATAAATGCGGCACTGAGTTGAGTTTGCATAGCACACCTGGTGCAGCAGAACCACACAGCTGTTAACAGGTGTGAACACTTGTTTACCAGAGCTGCGGCTGTTTGCTCATTTGAGTCAGCTTCCCAGGTTTACCACTGCTAATAAATGAGTCAAACTTATCTTAACAGCAGAGATGCCAGTGTCTATGCTTAATTTAGAAGAAATCAGCATGATTGAAAACTCACTTTCTTGCAGTTCATCTACGTTTAACCTTCCCAGATTGAAAACTTTGTTTCCTAGGCACATTTCTGCTTTCTCTGGGGCTTCTGCCAAAGACAGTCTGCCATCCAGGAATGCATTCACAATGATCAGATTTTGCTGGAAGGAACATTCATGATTTGGAAAACTGCCTGCATTTACTTGGGAAGAAAGTTCAGAAGATGGAAACAAAAGGGGCTCTTTCCCTGGAGCATTCTAAAGCATGTTAAGTTGTGGTTTCATCTGACAAGATTAGAAATACATCATCTCTCATGGGCAGCTAGTGTCTTTTTGAAACAACTCTACCTCTACATTCTGGAGGATCTAGACTTTTTGTTACTTGCAAGAGTTAAACTTCACTCAAGATTTTAGGAAAAAAAAATATACTACAAGTGCTTCGATTACTAATTCCTGTAGCTGTATATTTTATATGTTGTAGACAGTGAGATGATTTGACAGTATTTGGGTTGCGTCTGACAGAGACAACCAGCACAAGATTCTCTTCTGTTACTGAGTAGGGTTTTCAATCTTGAATATGCATTGCACTAGTAAAGATCTAAGTGTGTAAAGATGGAAAGCAGAAACTAAATCAGTTTGTCCTCCATTGGGAAGAGGATACACACAATAAGTTCAAATGGATTTCTTATTGTAAAATTCTGTGCCTTTCCCAATCAAGACATAACTGATGAAACCAACAGCAATGCAATGTGAGAAGGTGTACCCAAGACTAAGCATTTGGCATGTGACAAACTAAAGGACACCACATCTGACCATGTGACTTTCACTAAAGGCAGATGCACTCTGTCCATTTATAAAGTTTTAAGGGTAATTTTTATGAATAATTAAATCATGTAAAAAACCTGGCAATCCAGAGATTGCTTCTATTTCAAAATTCAGAAAAAGTTTGAATAGATGAGGAGGAAACCAAATTCCTCAACCAAATGTGATCTCGTTATCTTTCAGCCAGTTCCGTCTTAGGAATGTTTGCTAACATTTTTCACAGTGTTATTCTCTCATGATATTGCAATCAACATACATAACTAAGAAGATCAAAGGTTAGAAGTGATTTTTAAAAGAATAGTCATTTGCTTTTGTTCTCAAGCCAAATTTAGCATCCTTCCATGCTCTTTGTAATTAATGAGTTGGCTCAGATTATAGACTTACCTCTGCTGAATGTGCCAAATGCTGGTGTCACTGTGAAAGAGACAAGAAGGCCTAAAGCAGAGCATGCTACTTTTGAGGGAGACAGAGTTCTGGGGAACAAGAAACAGGTTATAGCTTTTCAATGCAAAATTTCCAATAGAAATTACTTGACCTTTGTCCTATAGTTCATGTTGAAGTGTATAAGCGAAGTTCACTATCAGCACTTTGCAGAGCTCCTACTTTCTTTCCTGAAAAGACTGTAGACTCAAAAAGTTGATGAGCAATTATGATTGTAAGCACCGTTTTTGCAACTGTGAACCAATCTTGCCATTGTTAGATAACAGGAAGGAAAGATCTCGGGAGCATAGGTTGAAATTCCATTGAACTGGTTACTTGAAAATCAAGTAGATTTTTAGAAGCATAAAAATTTAAGCCAAAAATCATACACATACTCGACAGTATATCTGTGTATTTATTTTCTAATATACACATTCTTGAATTTTTCAGTAAAATTCTTCCTTTCCTCAAGATAGTAATCCAAGAAAAAGAAATGGTAGAACTTGAGAATTTTTCTTCATTTTAACATAGAATTTAGACACTAAACTATATAGGATTCACTTTAGTATATATTAGTCTTTGGTGTTAAATGAATAAATTATTTAATATAATATAGTGCTAAATTTTATATATATATATATATATATATATATATATATATATATATATATATTTCCTCTCTATTCATAAGAGAACAGTCATTAAAAGTCCATAAAAGTGGAATCACATACAGTCTTACCTACCATGAGATAGAAAAGGAACTTTTCCTATGACCTTCAAATTTCCACAGGTGTTTTCTCAGTTTAATTTCTGTCATTACCACCATCTCTGCCAGTTTCTACTTCTGTTTGAATAGAAGCATAATAATTCTATTCTTTATTCCTTAAAAATCATCTGGGAAAGAATTGAATTTTAGCAAAATCCTCATCTTCTTTTCACTTAACAAGGTTTCCATTTTCTCAGCATCTTAGAAATCTTCTTTCTCAGAAATAGACCATTTTTCTAGTCTCCACAAAGAGTGCAAGGTGACCCATGACAATTTTGCTGTACACTTGTTGTCTCCAGTGCTAGATCAATATGCAGGCAGAGGAAAAGTTCTCTTTTACATTGTATAGGTAATTGAAAACATAAATAAATATCTCTGGAGCTGAGAGGACTGGACCTTAATGAAAGCATAAGCTGATTTCATTAAAGAAACTATTCATTGAAGCATTACTTCAACCATGATATAACCATAAAAGTTATGCTAAATTCAACTCATTTCAATTCACTTTGAAGGCAACGTGAAACCAAAGTTTGTGGGAAGAAAAACCTGAGCAAACTCATTTAGAATTAAATTATAAAAACTTGATTTATTATAAAATTAATAACTATACTTTTAAAAAGCACAATCCTACTTTATTTCAAATTATATTATTCTTATTGGAGAATTTAGCTAGATTTTCCAAGGATGGCATGAAATGATATAAACTGTCATCTACAAAAGTAATTATTAGTTATAAAGAAATTACTACATGGCAGATAGGATTCAAATCACTTATGTATATTTTTTAATTTCAGTTACAGAATAACTTTATAGATAGGTTTTGTGTTATTCCCATTAAGTAGATTAAGAGACTGAATTGCAGAAAGTTCTGATCATAGTCTATGTTACAAAGTTATGATGGGTTTATGATTTCTTGTTCTTTTCTTCTTTTTTTTTTTTTTTGATACCAGGAATCAACTTATGCCCTCACATTTGCCAGCAGAAGTTTGTGCCACTGAGCTAAACCCCCTGCCCTTATGGTTTCTAAGTAATACACTATGAAGAAAATTAGAGACTTTCTGAAAATTACAATGAGAATTATACATCCATCTATTATTTCTCCAGGTTGTTCAAGCTTCTACAAATTACATAAAACTGAATCTAGCACATTAATGATTTGTCTAAGCCCAGGCTAACAGCTGTGCTTTACTGCTTTTGGCTCACAATGCCAGGGAGACTTAACAGCATGATTTCACAGGGAAGCCTTTCCACACAGTTCAGTGTGTTGCTGCTACCTAGTGCTGGCTCTCCTTTCTCTGTCTATCTGTCTCTATCTGATTCTGAAGTCAAACTATTAATGATATTTTCTGTGACATCATTTTAGAAATTCCATGACTAACAGTCTTTTTTCCATTTTCAAAAGATGAATCTCAGTAAGTTACAGCATGCATAGATTAATACATTCTAAAACAGTTTTTCATGAAGTCTGCCTAGGAAGAGAACTATACTATCTGGTTTCTGTTCACCTTTTCCTTTTACCAAGTGTTTAGGATTTGAAACCCTCACTCTCTGATTAGTACAGGTCTCTGAGAGGCATGACTTAGAGTCAGGTAAGAAAGTTAAAATATTAACAGAATCAAAATATGCAGAATGCCAGGTGTGTGGCACATGTATGTAATCTCATCACTCAGGAGGCTGAGGCAGGAGTATTGTTGCAAGCTCGAGACCAGGCTGTACTACAAAGTGAGCTCAAGGCCAGCCTGAACTGCATGGCGAGACCCTGTCTCAAAAAGATAAAAATAAAGGACGCAGAACATCGTATTACTTTTAGCTCTTCTTAAGGGTTCAAAAATATTTGATCCTTTAGATTTAAAGAAAAAATAATACTTAATCAAATATCCTCAAAAAGTTAATACTGGCAGCATTTCACTTCTATTTTGTTGTTCTGCTATTTTATTCTTCTATTTGGAAACCTAAGACCTTTAGAATAATTTTATACCTGTGGTAGCATTAACTGTCATTATGGGAAACATTTCTCTTAATATAATATATACACAGAGAGAATGGCATCAGTCTTTTATTTGGTAACTTTTTTTTTTCTTTTAGGACACTGTAAGAATCAGGAGAAGTTGGGCTCCTTTGAAGTAACAAATTAACTTGAATTCTATTATAATTTGGGTGCATATATAAAACATATTTTGAGAGAGTGGTTTCCTTTTGTCTATACGCATAGGATCTCAGGCCCAACCAACTTAGAAAAGCTATTCCTATGGATTTAAAACAAGTATAAGAATGCTCATTTTGCTACAAATAAATTCTCAGAGTTTATTATCAAAACAATGAGAAGCCGTGTTAACCTGCTTCAAAGGGAAAATTGTAAAAAGCGAAACAAAATTTAAAATTCCTTAGTCCCAAGAAAACAACAGAGTCTCAAACAAGGACTCCCTTTCTCAGAAAAACCAAAGTATAAATAAAGTGCATGATTTTAAAATTATAAAATGGCCCCCTCTTTGGTGGCTGAAATAGGTTTCTGTAGAGAATATGAGAGCAAAGGGGCATTCACAGGTAGTCCTTAAAAAAAAAAAGGAAACATTTCAGTTGTAATAGGACAATTGATATGTATATTTTACACAGCAGTGGACTGTATAGTCAGTTACTGACTATAGAAATACTGCCAGAGATCTGCTCATGCTGGCAGTCAGGGGCTGTTTGTTCCTTTTTATATTGCCCATTATGATTCAAGTCTCTCGGTAGTTGACTAGAAGAACTTCCTCCATCCTAAGATAAAGCAAAGCAAAAATGTACTGATACATTGTTAAAAAAAAAAAAAGTAGGGAAAAAACAGGAGCTCTGAAATGGTTATATTTTCTAAGGCTATTTAATTGAGTTATACAAACTTTATAATTAGTCTTTAGAAGAAAAGCCAGGTCAAATTTTGGTTCAATTAACCTCTTGAGTGTCTCATTAATCAAAACCTATTTGAAGTGATTTTCTTAGTCTAAGCACATTGTGATGGTGAAATACAGCATGTCCGTGAATTCCCATGCAGTGTGCTACAATAATATCATAGACATTGATTGCTGTTTGTTCCTGTTCCATCAGCTGGATTTCAGTTTATTTCTTTTGTCTGTCACTCAAATGTTTATGAGGAAAGAATTACTTCCCATTTCATGCTATGCTTCCTTTATTTACTAGTGTACTGCTTTTGGAAATAAGAGATACATACAAAAAAAGGAATATAGTTTAAATTTAAAATCTGTAAGTCACAGGAGACAAGCAGTTCTGAGATTGTATCAATGCTATTACAGTCACTGACAGATCTGGAGAAAGAAAAAAGATCAGAACAGTGAAATTTCCTGCCTTCCATTCTTCCGTAATATTTATATATTCAGTCAGACATGACAGAAACAGTAATTGTAGAACTTTCTCAATCTATCATTGTATTCGCAAGTAGCCACAAGCATACCCATGGCACATCTATAGGTCATGATCATTCTGAAGAAAGATTGGTAACTGTGCATTGTGGGTAAAACATGCAAATTATCAAGAGAGCAGAGATAATTAAATTTTCTCCAGTCAGAATAAAATGACCTTCTTTGATTGAACCCCTTTCTAGGAGAGACATGAATTCACTGTTCATTGTCATAAGAGCTTGCTTGCTTGTCATAAATTGAAGCTTGACAGGACGTAAGCTTGAAAATTTAAAGTAGGAAACAATGAACAAATAAATTAAGGCAAAGATCCTAGACTCATGTGTGTGCCAATTTTTACTCTATGTTATTTGTATTGCTTACCTAATTTATAGATACGTTCAATTAAATCTAGCAGAGAATAATAGAAAAATAAACAGTTAAGTCAAAATAAATGATTATCAACTGAAACTAGGATGGTGATAATATTTACATGTTTCATAAAAACAATTGTACAAATCTACAAGTACAGATTACCTATGAATACATGTCACATAAATATTTTTGGTTTCC
>PVJX010032644.1:0-20280 GCA_004027295.1 Dolichotis patagonum
GCGGCAGGCTGCTTACTGGTTGGCTTGGCGCCCTAAGTTCCAGCATGGCGTGGATCTCAGGAGAGGCTCTTGCTTCTGGTTTCCCCGCCCTGGGGTGGCCGCAGCTTGCCAGACCACAGTCACTCTCCAGGGCGGCAGGCTGCTTACTGGTTGGCTCGGCGCCCTAAGTTCCCAAAAGAAAACTCTTTAAAACAAACTCTTTAAAACAAATGTAGGTCTACTGGATCCTCTATAATGACTGGGTAGACATTTGCCAAACCTGTTACATGCAGGATCATGTAGTGAAATTCCGGCTTGACATTTTTGCACACAGGCACACACTTTTCTTTTAATCATACTAGTGGATAAACAGGAAGGGAAAGTTACTGAGACACATAGCTGGCTACTAGTATGCTAAAGTAAAAATTTACAGTAGAAAATTAAGAGATGGGACCACTGGACCCAGTATTATGTTAATGCATCTATCGAAACTTATAGAATAGCATAGTAAATAGTGTGAATTTTACTGTATTTAATAAATGCGTACTCTCCAAATAACCAAAAGGCTCACCACTAAAGGTTGTGTTCAGGTCCTTGCAGTGACCCTGTGATACCTCTTCCTTCAACTCAAGCTTCCTGTTGAGGATTGAGCTCTCCCACTTGAGGTAGGTGGAGAAAATCATACCTCCTCTGAGAATCACATGTGGTGACCCTTTTACCAAGGTCAAGCTGTGTCATTGTCCCACATGAACAGCTTTCTCTGGGCTGTGATTTCCTGGAGGTAGATGGCATTTTGAGACTATTCCTGGGACCTAGACCTACAGCAGGACTCTGATGGGATGGGTGACCTCTCCCTCCCAAGTGACCTCTTTACCAGCAAATGCTACCCTAATGGGTTGTCTCTTCAGCTGTTGCTGGATTCAGACCATGGGTGGACCTCAGTGCCCTGTCCATGCCCCAGGGCCCACTGGTAGAAGGTATCATAGTTTCTTTTTTGTGTTGCTGAAACAAAATGTCCAGCACCCAAAGATAAAGGAGGAAAAGTTTATTTCATCTTACAGTTTGGAGAGCTTTTAGTTCATAGTCAGCCGGTCCAAGACAGAGAAGGCATCACAGAGAAGGACGCAGTTCATTTTATGTGTGGCAGGCAGAAGGCAGCAAGCAGCAAGCAACAGCAGCAGCAGAAGTCTCTGCTTTTTCTACCTTCCAGGTTACCAGTGTTTTGGATGGTGCCACCCACACCCACAGTGGGCCTTTCCATTGTTCCAGTAGATCTCTTAATCCCACACCATGCACTTAATCTCAGCATCACACACCCGAGATCCAGTCACCTCTGAAAGGCCTCACCTGTGAAGCCATGGGGGGCATCTAGACACAAGCCATCACAGAAGATCAGCACTGCACCCCTCAGAGTGGACTGGGTGCATAGCTCAGTTCAGTGGTGCACACACGTCAAGTTCATGATGGCACATTCAAGAGAGGCTTAAATAAAATTTACCTGTAACTGGCAGGCAAAGGTGGGGGGAACACAAATGTGTGCTGGGTTTGCTAAATAAATACTAACAATTGGTGGCTCATGCATCATTATTTGACTGAAATTTTTGTGGAACGAAGATGATTTACCAGTTAGGATTAAAGGTCCGTAGGTCATGGCCACCTATGCTTTGATATCCTCTCTTGCTGAGCCTGGGCACTGAAAATGATCTTGGCAATTCTTTGGCTAAGAACAGCCACGATCATCTATGGCCATACCACCCTGAATGTGCCCGATCTTGCCTGATCTTGAAAGCTAAGCAGGGTTAGGCCTGGTTAGTACTTAGATGGGAGAAAAGCCAGGATCCCTGTCAGATGGGTCCACCTGGTCCTTGTTTCTTCTGTGGTCTGAGGAGCTGGCACCTCTCTCCACTGCTCTTGGTTGGCCTTCCTGCTGCATGTGTGAGAAGTTGATTCTTACTAGACAGAAGCAGTCTTAGGAAGGAGCCAGGAAAAGGCCTTTGCTTCTTAGAGAATATAAAACTGAAGTGAATAAATAAAATATGGTTTTTATAAATGAAATTCACACTGGTCATTTTTAGTTGCCTGATGCTGCAGCTAAGACAGAACTGTTTCCCTGGGGGTTGGTTTGCATAACAAGTGACCTTTCCAGGGCACCACTTGCCCTGCATTTTTTTTGTTTTAAAAGAATCAAATCAATATTGTATATGTGAAATATGACCGTTCATAAATCATACATAATTCAAAATTTTCCAAAGGTAAGGCAGTAAATCTTCAGGGTGGATCTGAGTCATTCTTTTTCCTTGGCTGAAATTTATGGGGTGGAGCGGTCAGTGTGCTGGTGAGGGAGGTCATCAGCACGAGCCAGGAGGGGCTGTCAGCCACCACTTGGTAGCTCCCTCCTCGTGAGTGGGTCCTAGTGGTCCCAAAGACAGCACAGATCCTCAGCTACCCTTTAGGGAGAGCCCTTCAGCTGAAAGTCACTCAGTAGGGCTTCCTTCCAGAGAAGTCAGGACCAGCCTGCTCACTAGTGAGAGCAGAGGACAGAGTGACTGAGAATATGCATAATGGATACATTCATTCCTTTCCTCTTGCAGTCAATGTGTGTTCACCTGACACAGAGTTTTGGGTTTCTCCTTTAGTTCCTGCCCCTCGGTTTCCAGCCCACATATGTGTGCTCTGCTCTGAGATGCCTGTATGCAAGGACAAAAGAAGCCCTATTTTAGCTTTTGTCTAGTGGGTTCTGCCACACAGGGTGGGAGGAAAATTGGGAAGCAAACAGGTGTTGGGAGAGATGCCTGTCACTTCAACACTACAGCCAAGGTGCTCTTTCCAGGCAGTGGAATGGGTCCAGTTTTCCCCATACCTCCAGAACCAGCTCATTGTGGTCCTGCCCACCAACACATTACCCAAGAACCCTCACAGGGACACCTCTATGAGGTTCTGGGTTCTACTAACCCCAACCTTTTCCCTTTGTCCCCCCTCTTTTAAGAGTACAAACTGCTTCGTGCATCACTGAGTATGCTGCTTGGTCCCTGAGGACCATTAAAGCAATTCCTGTGTTACTTTCTCTTTGCTAGAATAGCTCATGTGGTTTCTGCTCTCCTGGCTGGACCTTGACTAGGACATGTGGTTTTAGGGAGCCAAACACTAAGTAAAAGGGTAATTGATATTGAGATATGACTGAGATCGGTGGATGTTTGGGAAACTATGGAGGTGAGTAATGGGTGATCAGTCTCACCCAGGTTGCCTGGGAGTCATTGATCAAGGCCGGAGACATGAGAGAGTCTCACCAGCAGGTGCAGGGAGAGGGTGCCATCTGGTGAGCTGTATGTCTCAGCACTCAGAGGAAATCCTGCAGTTCTGGATCTAGAAATCATTTTCCTGAGGGGAAGGTTGACTGGGGCCTCTCAGTGGGTGGATTTGCTGAAGTAGAGTATTGCATAAGAAAAAAAATGGCAGAAGCCACACCTGTTGCTTCTCCACCACCCCAGGAAGCTTGATGAGCCATGCAGAAGGGGAGAAACCCTGCCCATTGCATCTCTACCATCGGGGAATCTTGGTCCAGAGCAACCCAGGTGCCTGGTCCATTTCCCTATACCATAGGATGGGCAGGCAGCATAGGAAAGCACCTGGGACTCAGCAACTGGCTTGTCTGGGTAAACCCAGGACAAATCCATTCTAACAAGAGGAAGCACTTTGCATGCAAACCCCTAATTTTCAATTAGTTCTGTTACATAACTATGGACTTTGCTCCTATGGTCTAAAGGACAAAATTAGTAGTTATCACAGTTTGTCAGTTTCTAAATTGTGCTTGACGCTATCATTATTGAGAATTGTACTACTGTAGCTAGGATGTCATGCCTGTTGTAATCAATTGTTCTCCCTTGTGTAACAATTTGGGAAGCTCTGGAGTAACAAATTCCTCAGAACCCTACACCAAAAGACTGGGAACTGAGCCAAACAGAAACTAATATTCCACTCTTAATTTTAATTAAGGTAGGATCTTACCTTACTATCTTACCCAAACTAAGAATCTTCTGCAAACAGAAGATATCCCTGAAGAAGAGACTTTTCTGAGTGAGGCCTTGATACTAGTGATATTGCTGCCTATCACCAAAACTCACAAAAATCACCACAGAAAACAAAATAAAATTTTTTTGAACTGGAAAAGGTCCAGATGAATGAGACCTCCAGCCTACCCAGAACAAATCCAGGAGAGATAAACATAGGATAAATTGGAAGACATACACCTGAAATTTCTGAAATGATAGCAGCTGAAGTAAAGAAACAATTCCACGAGGCTCCAGAGGAAATTGGACCCAAAATGATCTCTCAGGTAAAGAAAGAAATCACAACCCACAGTGAAAGAATTGCCAAGTGAATCTAAAGAAAACATAGATAAAAAATAGTGCAGCATGGAAAATAATTGGAATCTTGAATGAACAATATAAGAAAGAATTGAAATGCTTGAAACAGATTCAAAGAGATATCCAGAAAATTAAAAATTCCATTGAAAGCTGGCAGAACTGCTTCAGCAAAGCTGAAGCTGGACTTTTCAGACTTTGAAGACAGCATTGCAGCTAGTGATGATGAAAGGAAAGGTCGCTTAAAAATAAAAAGAGATTAACAGCTGCAAGATGATGCAAAGAATAAAATACAAACTGATAGGTGTCAACAAAAAAGCAGGAGTCAAGGCAAATGACATAAGAACACTATTTACAGAAGTAATAGCATAAAATTTCCCAAGCATGGGAAAGGAATCTGACATACAGATAAGTGAGGCATGTAGAACTCCAACTAGCCATAATCAAAATAAATCTATACCTAGACATACAATAATTAAAGCTCTAAATATTAAAACAGAAACTATAAATCTACTGGAAGATAGAGTAAGTAAAACTCATGAAGACATAGGTGTAAGCAAAGACTTTATGAACAAAACCCCTATTTGTGACAGGAACTGTCACAAAGAAGCAACAATCCCTGACTTGAAATTATACCATAAAGCTATTGTGACAAAAGCAGCATGGTATTGGCAAAAAAAGAGACCCAAGAATCAGTGGAATAGATTAGAAGATGCAAGAACAACTACACACACTAAGCCATCTTATCTTTGACAAAGGTACCAAACACATTCACTAGTAGAAAGATAGCCTTGTTAATAAATGGTGCTGGAAAATCTGGCCCTGCACATGCCAAAGATTAAAGTTGGATCCATATCTTTCACTATGCACTGAACTAAATTCAGAATGGATCAAAGATCTAAATATTAAAACAGAAACATTAAATATGTTTGAAGATAGAGTAAGTAAAACTCTTGAAGACCTTGATGTAGGCAAAGATTTTATGAACAAAACCCTGATCACGACTATCACGGAGAACAAATAGCTGGGATCTCATCTTATTGAAAAGCTTTTGCACAGCAAGGGAAGCCACCAACAGAGTGGAGATGTGGGACCACAATGTGGGATGTCCCAGCTGTTCCTCAGACAAAGGATTACTATAAGGAACCTACAAATAACTAAAAAAAAAAAAAATCAGTCCTTCCAGATTTAAAGACCCAATCTAAAAACAAGCATCTGAGATCAATACATACTTCTCAAGTGGGGCATTCTGGTGCACTCCTATAATCCCAGGCTCCTGTAACCAACCTGGATTACAAATTGAGCTCAAGACCAGCCTGAACTGCATAGTGAGACCTTGTCTCAAAAAGACTAAAAAGAAAAAGAAAAAAATACACATTTTTCAGATGAAGAAATATAAACAGCAAACAAATATGCAAAAAGATGTTCAACATCACTGGTCATTCAAGAGATGCAAATTAACACAACACTGAGATTCCACCTCACCCTAGAAAGAATGGCTGTTACCAAGAAATCAACCAACAACAAATGCTGAAGTTTCTTTGGGGAAAAAGGAACCCTTTTCCACTGTTGGTGGGAATGTAGACTGATGCAACCACTATGGAAATCAGGTGGAGATTCTTCAAAAAACTAGGATTATAGGTTCCATTTGACCCAGCTATTCCCCTTCTGAGTATCTTCCCAGAAGAATTAAAAACATCATAGTGCAGTGATATATGTGCACCCACGTTTATAGCAGCACACTTTGTAATAGCTAGATCTTAAAAACAATCTAAATGCCCATCAACTGAGGAACAGACAAAAATGATGTGGTATTTTTATATAGTGGAGTACTTTTGTCCTCTGGAATTGTGAGAAAACAAATTCATCTTTTCTAAGCTGCCCAGCCTGCAGTTTCTTTATGTGGCACCAAAGCTGACTTGTGCAGAATTGGGAGGACCTAGTCAGGGGCTCTACTCAGGATGATGGCTGGGAGAGGTCAAGCAAGGCTAGGAGGGTGGGAACGAGACCCTTGGAAAACTGGAGGAACAGGGCTTTCAAAGAGCAGGCATGGGGACACTGGGTGAATGAGGACTTCCTCTTGCTGGAATTTTCTTCTTAAAATATTTACATCTTTTTTAGCACTGAAAATATGAGTACATTTTCGCACAAATCTAAACAGCATGAAAGGCTGCAGTAAAAAACAGGAACCACCTTCATTCATACTCACCTTCCTGTTTGAAATTCCAGATGTATGCAAATATGTATTTGTGTGTGTTCTTTCTGTTAAGATGGTGCATGGTAGGGTATTTTTGATATTGCCCTGTACTTTGCTCTTTTAACTTATGAAATATTTAAAGCATATAAAATAGAGAATAACTGGATGCTTACATACCCTAGACTCAGTTTACAAGATAAAATCTAACAAACCGTATTGACATCTCCTGTAGAACCTGATAACTTCACTCTCCTCCCCATAGAGGTAACTGGTATTCTGATTTTAGTGCTTATTATTTCTGTGCATACTTTAAACAGTACTTTTAATAACATATATATGTTCACAAATACTATATGGGTTTATTCTTCATTTTCTAAAGTTTATATACAGATGATAATATACACATCATACCATGACTTGCTTTTTCTTGAAAGTGCAGATTTTTTAAAATGACAAAAATAAAGCATGCCACAAGAAGTCTAATGAGAAATAGAAATTTTTTTCTCTTAAATTGTATTTTCTAGACATAATCACATTTTAGTGATTTTTATCCTGTTTATTTATTCCTTTAATTGTTCAGCCAATCACTTCTCCAACTGATAGACGTTTAGTCAACTTACGTTTTTCTCAATACCTTTACTATTTTTCCCAAATTTATGTCTGTTATTCACATCTTTGGCTCATTTATTTCCATGGCTGTGTAGTATTCTGGTGCGTGAAATAGTGCTGCTTATTGCCTATATCTTTTGATTCTGTAAACTTTTTTGGTTGTACTTTTCAAACACTGCATGTTATACTGCTGAGATATTGAAATGGTCATGATTCTAGTTTCCATGAATAGTTCAAATACTGCTAGAGGCTGAAGGTTCTCTTTCAACAGACTTCTGGGCAGACATATTCTGGGCAGAAACATTGCAGGGTTTGCTATGATGATGTCATCCCTCACCCCATAAGTGGGGTGAGCAGGGTTACTGTTACAGCTGTGGGACGAGATGCTGCTGTGAGAAGGTGGAGGTGGCCTCACGCTGGCGTAAGACAGTGTCTGAGGTGTGCTACAGTGAAAGTGATCTTGGGCCATGTGTCCTTCCTGGGGACACAAGAATGGATCAGAACAGAATTACACCCCATAGCTGCTTGGCATCACACCAATGGTACTCACTAGTGACATCAGGGAAAGAACAGAGAAGCCTTGGGGACCTGGAACCCAGGATCTCTGCTGACAGGGACTGACGTTGAAGAGGCACCTCTTGCTTGGACAGTGGAACCTAAAAAAGGACACCTTGAGGCCACAGTGAGATGGCAGGCATCTGTGATGTCAGCAACAATGGGAAGAGAAACACATCCTTAAGTACACTCAGGTTCCTTTGAAAGCTTTGATGTCTTCAGCATTTACTGTCCTTTTCACTGATCCTGCACTTTGAGTTGTTTTTTATAAAAGATACTTTATCTTTTGCTGGCGAGTATAAAAATTAGGCCTGTAATTGTCTTTAAAACCTTTTATACTTAGATATAGTATGTTCCACGGGCTGTTTGTTCATTCATCTGCTGAAGGGCAATGAAGGGATTTGGATTGGTTCCTGTTTCAGCCATTAGGAATGATGCCACTAGGAATATTCCTGGGCAAGTTGAGTGGAACATGGGTTTTCATTTCTCTAGACTGTATCACCCAGAGTGGGATTGCTGTTGTGTGGTGAGTGTGAGTTGCATCATATGGGAAACTGTCAGAGCATTCTCCAGACAGGCAGTTTCATAGTTACCATTTGTTTGGATCTGGTTTGCCTTGCCCCAGGCTGTTCCCCACCTCCCCAAACACCTTAAGTCTTCTGCACCTTGGGAATGCAGGATGGCTGTGTGGCCAGCCTAGCCTAGCCGGCCTACCATCCCAGAACCATGGGCTTCCTGCTCTTCCTGCTGATGGTGGGCATCTCTACAGAACCCAACAGGAGGAAGGCTAGGTGGCCTCCCCATCTGCCTTGCCCTGTAGGACTGAGATCGATACTTCTGCCAACCAGATAGGTAGGATGGGTCTCTGAACCACATCTCATTTAAAGTAGGAGAGGACTGGCCCTGAGGCAAGGCCAGCAGATTGCTGTAGCTGCTGGTTTCAAACAGGAGCCTAAAGAGAATTCTTTGTGTTGTCTGTTGGCCATTTCAGAACTTTGGAAATGGAATGGTCAATTCATCAGAAAGAAATAGCAGGTGAGTATGGTGGACTTTCGGGGGCCTGCAGGGGAGAGACCCTGGTGCCTCGGGACCTGCACCATGCGGTTGAATCGGAGTGCCGAAACAAGAAACTTCTCCCTCTCTGGGGGGCGCCTGTGATCCTGCCGGCACGCGGGTTGAGAATCAGACATCTTACATTGTCCTGTCCCCTGTCCCGTGCCCCCCCCTTAGCAAGTGGGAGCCAGTTAACTACACATCTTGTAAAAATATTGGCTATGTTATTTAGTATGAGCTCCCCATATGCAAAGATATGGCTAACCATTTGGAAGAAAACAAGAGAGAATATGACAGATAGTGAAGATCTCTGGTTGTCTAGCTTTGAAATTTATGCTTTCTTATGTCTCGTTCTGTTCTGTTTTGTTGTGTTTAATTTTACCCCCTTTAAAATAAAATTTAAAAAAAATATATATATATAAAAAGAAGGGAAAAGGATATAACTGCATGTATGTTTAAGTGTGTAAGATAGATGACGATATTACTGTTTTTGTTAGATTGTTGAGCAGAACTGTTAACAGTCTCACTGTTTGAATGTCTACTTTATATGCTTTAATTTTCTAACTTGAACAAATATTTCCAGTGATGACAGTATATAACTTACCAAGTGGCGATTTCTTAGTGTTTTTGTTTTGTTGTTCTTGTTGTTCTCTTTTTTTTTGCCTTTGTAATTCTGTACTTTTGCTAACCTTTTTCTGTTTTGATTTTTCTCTTTAAATAAAATAAAAAAGAAAAAAATAGGAAAGGATAAAAACAATGTTGTACTTATATACGATGGAGTACTACTCTGCCATAAAGAAAAATAAATTTGAATTTGTAGGGAAATGGCTGCACCTTGAGACCATAATGTTAAATGAAATAAATCAGACACACATAAACTTAAAAATAATATGGTTTATATTATATGAGAAACATAAAATATAAATAAATCATAGAGCAAAATAAAAGATAGACAGTGGGAAATAGGGCAATAGATCTTTGACAAATGAGAAGGGATTAAGAATGGTGGGAGGTGTACACAAAAAGAAATAAGATGTGTCATGTACATATACAATGAATGTGTCATGATGCACTGCAAAAATGTATGAATAAAAGTAAAATGAAAAATAAAGTGAGAAATAAAATAATGTTGCATGCAGGGCACACCTGAGTTTGTGGCCGTGAATCCCAGCTGCTACTCATGTGCCAGCCATCACCGTGTGAGGGACTCAGACACTGTCACAGCAATCTTTATTTTTTCACACTGGAGAGCTTTTTAATAGAGTTTGTATGTTAGAACAGTTGTGAATTCATAGGAAAATTGAGAGGGGAGTAAACAGATTTCCCATTTGCCTGCAGTCCTAACACATGCACAAGTCGCCACCCCCAATTATCAATGTTACCCACAGGCAGATCCATTTGTTCCCACTGATGAATGTACAGTGACATGTCGTGATCATTCAGAGGCCAGGGTTCACACTGACTATACATTCTATGACTTGGACAAATGCCTAATGTTATATATCTACCATTGTAATATCGGACAGACCAGTTTCACTGCCCCCCAAATCGTCTGCCTATTCATCCCTGCCATTGTCACAAACCCTGGCAACCTCTTTTTTATGATCTCTGTGGTTTTGCTTTTTCCAGAATGTCCTAAAGTTGGGAAGGCACAGTGTATAGCCTTTTTCAAACTGACTTATTTCACGTAGGAAAATGCATTTAGCTTCCTCCTTGTCTCTTCATGGCTTGATAACTCATTTCATTTTAGCATTGAATACAGTGCTGTTGTCGATGTGTAAGAATTTCTTTACCCATTCATCTGCTGAAAAACACCTCGGTTGGTTTCCACTTTTGATGATTATGAATCAAGCTGCTGTAGACATCCATAGGCAAGTTTCTGTGTGTACACACCATATAGGGTTTTTATGAAGGACAATAAGCAGGTAGGTAATGGTGGGTGAAATAGTCCTGACTTCACCATTGCACCTCCAAATATGTTTTCCTGCTCTGGCTTAGCAAACAGATATTCCTATAGCTGGCAGAATTCAGCTGTGGCTGTGGGAGATAATTTTAAAGTCAGACAAAAATAAAATGGATAAAAAAGAAAAATGAAATTGATGGGAAATTTACCTGATAGAATACTATGTCTTTGGAAGGAAAATAAGACCTGGGAAGAAGTTCGTATTTTAGGGGACCTTTGCTCTGTTGTGGTTGAGCACAAGAGAGCACACTTGTCCTGCACACAGTGGGACAGATGACACCTTCCCCTTATGCATCTGAGGAAGGTTGTGAAGGGGGAGTAGGGCGTGTGTATGCAGAGCCCTGAAGTCTTGCTCTTTACGGATGTGCTTCCGGGTTAACAGACACACAGCAGACAGAATGAGGCAGCTGCTTACTGTGGATGCGAAATGTTGGCAGTGACACAGGGAAGGTCATTGCCAGTACAGTGTGCTTACAACACATGAGGTGACCACAGTAATGTGCTGTGAGTCCAAACTCCTCTGCAGAACTTTTTAGTGGGGCTGCAGTGCTTGCCTACTAATGACCTTGAGTGTGTGCAGCTTCCTTTTCAAGGTCATGCTGAGTCAGTCCCATCTTTATTTGAGAACAAGCTGGCTTTTGGGGAGTGTGCAAAGGGATGTCTCTAAGGAAGCTGTTACACTGGCTCCAGGAGGTTGATCTTTTCTACTTACTTCGGGATCAGACTATTTTTATTTATTAACTGGGGCCAGACACCTGGGGAGAAAGTTGAAACTTTGGGCTGATACGAACCATCCAGAGAACTGGCAGTGTCTGGTCATTTCAAGTTTTTCTGCTGATTTCAAAACATACCCTTCCTAATTTTTAAGAGAGAACTGAAAAAGATGTTACATTCAATGATTAATTAGTCGAAATGCATAGTTTATTTATGTGTCTTAAAGTAAAATATTTTGTGTCTATTTCTCTCTCATTTGGAGGACAAAATTTCTTCTCTCAGGGAAGACTTGTATATTCACCGATTGCATAATATGAGCTTCAAATGATTAAAAAATCCAAGAGGTTTGATGCACCAACAGAATAGTTGAAAATTGCTTCTGGTGCCAGTGAGGCAGGGTCTCAGTCTCCTGAGTTGTGAAAAGACCTGATGCTGCTGTGCTGAGGCTGTAGGCTTCACAGTCACCTTCAGGTCACTCTGTAATTGGACTAGCAAATTGTAATTGGACCAAAGTGACAGAATCCTTATGTAAGTGTTCCACTTGTGCTTGGACACATGCCATTAACCTGAGTTTTAATACTACGTCTACCTCAGAAGCAAGAACATAACTATTTCCCCATATCTGACAAAAATCTGAATGCTGAAGTAAACCCAAAATCCACAGTTTGATTTTGTTTTCTGATTGTCATGAATATTCTGTTCTACTTTTCCTCCCAGAACATATGCTTGAAAGTCCATAATGCCAAGGGAAATAGGACATATTAGATCCAAATAGGTCTAACTCATTGCATCGCATGGCTTGTCAAATAGGAATGGAGATCTTGGTACCTGCTGATGGTGGAGATGTTGAGATGGCCCTGGAGAAGGAAGAAAAGCTGCAGGAGGAAAAGAACCAGGAGGAGCATGGTGGTGTGAGACCCAACACAAAAGTCCAATATACACGCTGTCCTGACATCTGGGGAATACGGTGCTGGGGTAAGTGGGGGAGGATGGGACTCCATGGCCTCATCCCAAGTTCCCTGCAGATCACTGTACCACAGATCATTTGCTCCCGTCAATCAGCCCCATTTATGACAGGGACCAGGTGCCTTGAGTTTATCCCTGAGCAATCAGCTTCAGCTCCCTGCTAGCCTGCAGGATTAGTCACACAAGCTCATCACATCCTCCTGTGGGAGCGGGGGCGCTCTACACTCTTGATCCTACCCTGCCTGCCTCCTGGAGCTCCTGATGTTCACTCTACTCCTCTGTATCCTCTGAGTGGCCCTGTGTGGCATGCAGGGTCCTCCCCCTGTTAGGCAGAGGCCCTCCCTTACTGACAGGGTGAACAGAGTACCATGGGAAGAAGCTGCCTCTTCTTAACCTTCTGAGCACTACCTGAACTTGATGGGGAATGTCCTGTTTGCACCTCTTCTTCTTCATCACTGCACCATCAAATAGGGTTGCTAAAACTCCATCGTTGCTCCTGCAGGTTACTGTTGCACAATCCTATTTTCTACCTTAGTCCTTCCATGCACGCATGGCAGCTGGCACTGGGTAACAAGTTCTATCAGCAGTGTGCGATGTGTATCTCTCCCTCGATGAGGTGGACACCAGGCTGGTCTGGATAATGTCCCTTTGTTGCCTTCCAGGTGTCCTCCCTACCCATCTCTGCCCTCTTTAGATATGGGAAGCTAGCTGTCTGGCCTGCATCTGTGTACACTTTTGGAGTTGCTGCCTCTTGAGCTCAGTGAGAAGCAGAGGGAGCGTTGTGGTTTAGATCTCAGATGTCCTCCTCAATGTCTCATGTGTTCAGAGGTGGGTCTTTTACAAGCTGATTGGCTCCTGGGGACTCTTACTTCATCAGTGGATTAATTCACTGAAGAGTTTAGTAGCTGGATGTGCTCTGGGGCCTTGTGGGAAGAGGCAGGTCACTGAGGGGTGTGACCTGGAAGAGTATTTTATTGTTCTAGGCTCCTTCTTTCTCTCTGCTTCCTGAGTGCCTTGGTTTGAGCAGCTTTTCTCAGTCACGCCCTTCTGTGATACTTTTTTTTTTTTTGCCTTACAGCCAGTTGACCATGCACTGAACCCTCTAAAATTGTGAGCCAAATAAACCTGTCTTTCTTAAATTGCAGGAATAGAGTGTTTTATTTGAGTGATAGGAAAGTGATAAATACAAGGAAGATGCTGATTGGCCTGTGAACTCGTCCTCAGCTTCCTTGCCACTCAGCATCACAGTGGAGCTCTTTATGGAGGTCCACACGTCCTACTGGGGCACCTTCTAGAGATTCTTTCCATTCCAGAGTCTGATCATAGCTCCTTTGCCCTCTGTGATGAGCTGTTGCAGGTCCAGGATGGCACAAGCCCTCTGGGAACCCACACCATAGCTCTATGACTATTTATTGACTATTCATTTTGACAGCATCTGAAATATACTTTTCCCTTTGGGTTGGGCCTTAGGAAATGGTACATGAGGGTTAGGTTTGAATGAAATCTGCTCTTCCCTATATCAAAGGAAAGGGAAACTCACACTTGAACCAGAAGTCGAGTGAAGAAGGTGCTTGCTCACCATGGGTAGGAGAGGCCATTGATGAGAATCAGAGGGCTTCTGGGACTGCCCTATTTAGCCTTCTATGTCTGCTGCATCAGTCACAGTGAATATCCTCTGCCTGCCTAGCATTCAAGTGCCCCACTCTGTCCACATCTCTGGCTTCTAATATTGCTGTCATGAAATTCCATTTGGTTTCATATATCTGCATAAATAATTTAATTTAAATGACTTTCATCATAGAGACCTGCCTGTTACTGTGAAATTTACAAAGATGGATCTACCTCCTCAGAATACTGATCAGTCTCATAGAATGTTCTGTAGACCAAGCAGTGACACAGTCTTGGCTAGGAAAAACTATTCTGGTGAACTGCATGAACAATGGCCTTGGGTCATCGTTCCCAATGTTCTGACAGCTGATATGGACCACTTAAAGACTGCTAGGAAAAAGAAACTTAAATAATGCAGTAAAAGCAGTGTATTAGCTGTCGTTTACTGCTGTAACAAATTACCGTGCATTCAGTGGCTTAAAGCACCACAAATTTGTTCTCCGGCAGTTCTGGAGGTGAGAATTCTGAAATGGATCTCACTGGGCTGGACTCCAGGTGTCAGTGGGGCTCTTTCTGGAGACAGCAGGGAGCATCAATCTCAGCCCTCTTCCAACCGTTAGAGGAAAACTCCTTTTCTTGGCGCTTGAATTTTGTCTTTCTTCATCCTTGGGGCCAGTGGTGGAATACCTTCCAATTTCTCCTGGCTCCAGCATGCCTGTCTCTCTCTTATAAGGATCTCTGTGGTTCCACTGGACTTACCCAGTTAACACACGGGAATTTTTTCATCCTCATTTCTCATTCTCATCTTCATCTTACTGTCATTCTGTATCTTTTATGTTCTTTTTGCCACATGAGATAACATAGCTGTAGCTTCCAGAATTGGTATGTGAACACCCTTGAGGAACCATTGGTCTGTAGACCACAGATAAGATCTCTACATAGAGAGGAATCTGCATTTTTGAAGCAGATCTTGTGGGAAATGAGGCAGGGTGGGAGAAATTTAGGTAGCAGGTCATTCCAGTGCCCTCCTGATGATGTGTATCTAGCCAGGGTTCTGTTAAAGGATTTCTTTCTTTTTTTCTTTTTTTGTACCAGGAATTGAACTCGGGACCTTGTGCTTGCCAGGCAGGCATTTATGTCACTAAGCTGTATCCTCAGCCCTAAATAACTTCTAATTATGAACACATTTATTGGCATCTTTGTGATAGATTCTTTTGAAAACACTTTTTATGTTAAGATAATTAAAGATGTATATAAATTCATCAAAAATAATATACAGAGAACCTGTAAGCCATTCTTCAATTTCCCTAGTATCATCTCCCATGACTGTGATACAACATCTCAGCCTGGAACCTGGCATTGGTTAAGTCCAGTGACTCATACAGATTTCAGCAGTTTTACCAGCATTCATCTGCTTGTGTGTGTTTAGTTCCATGTGAGTTTATCACAGATGCATGTCTCCACCTCCAGTATCAGCACGTACCCCAGGCCCATTACACATACTGTACCACTTCCCTCCTCTGTGCAGTTTCCCTAATAGCCAAGGTTCTTTCATGCAGATTATTTCTCCGAGGAACATGAGCCAGGCTGAATAAGGGAGTGGGTAGTCCTGGGGAACTGGATGGTCCTAGAGGAAAGCTGGATTGTGATCTCTTTGGCTGGTTTTGTTCCCTATGGTAAGGTTGCTGCAAGCATGGCAGCTCCAGTCACAAGCTCCTATTCTGATGACACGTGGCACAGGACAGAGCCATTGGACATGAACAAGCTGCTTTGCTGGCAGGTGGCTCGAAAGTCCAGTACATTTGCATCTAACATGGAGGAGCAATAGCTTCTGTGACTGGCTCCTGGGATACCACGATTATTCTTAGAGGGATATGTCCTCTGTTAGCAGAAAGAAGCTACTATAGCACTGTGATAAAGGAAGACATGCCTGGTTTGGGCTCCTGGGATGTGTGGTCACTGCTCCAAGGCCATGTGTGGCCCCTGAGGGACCTACTGTGGGCAGTTGATGGTGCTGTCTGGGTTGGTGCTTCTGAGCGTGCTTCATTTCAAATATAAACTGTGGGGTCGGTCATGCCTCTTCTTGACCTGGCATCTGAAGAATTGTTCATTCCAACAGGAGTGGCATATCCAGTGCTTCACACAGTTTGGGGAGCTAGAAGTATGGTAGCTGCACCCCGTACAGCTTTCTTATAGCTGAGTGTGCATGAAAAGCTTCACAGGGAGACTGACTGCTGCATCCTTAGGGCATAAATCGCAGCCTCCTCAACACGCTTGCTGTGTCCTTGGGCTACCTGCAGCCTCAACCTCCCACATCCTGGGCATTTTTGTGTGGATTATCTCAGGATCTTCTTTAATTCCTTACCTGTTGCATTTTCTCAAGGGAATGGAAAGGGTCCACCACGATCGAAACTTTTTTTATGTACCAGTTTTTGGAAAACAAATATGGTGTGACAGAATCACAGAACTGACCATGGACAGAAAGGGGTCTCTATGTGGTGGCTGCAGGGCTCCTGGTGCAAATGTCATGCTTCTTTTGATTGTTATGTGCTCATGCTTTGCAGAAAGTCGTTTTCCTCCTTTGACTTGCATGTGCTGTTCACTCAGCCTGGCATGCTGTTTCCTCCATATCTTACCTGGCCTAATCCCATGCAGCCTTTGAATTTCTGTTTTCTTTCCCTAGAGGCCGCCTTCTTGGGTACACTCCCTGATATCATTGTTCTTGTAATTCTTTATGGTACCAACTTGTTACTTGCTTTCCAACAAATGACTTAATTGACTTTCATCCTTGTCTCTCCCACTTGACTAAAAAGTCCTTTGAGAAGGCTGCATCCTCTTCCTGGCTCACTCCAGTGGCCAAAAGTAGTCATTTGAAGGAGAATGAATGTAAATCAGCAAAGGGATGGCCCACCTCCCTTCCTGCTCTGGGAGAGACACATAGTAGAAACACCTCCTCCCGTACTCTCTAGAGTCCTGCGCCCTCTAGAATTGCATACAGCGGAGCAGGGCAGAGCCTCCGTGCCCTATCCCGTGGTGTGAGCCATGAAACCTGTGTCTCCTCTCTCTTCCATCTTGTCCCTTCTCCCCTTTTTCCTACCGGCCAGTGTTCTGTGAAGCCAGATTCACCCAGTCTGAGGCCTGATGGAAGGGTTTAGAGGGCCCAGCAGGGTGCCAAGCTTTGCTAAACCTTCAGAGCACCATAAATGGCAGCCTGGGGACATACAGCAGAGATAACCAGCCCATCCAGCCTGATTCATGGGAATGCCATGGATTAATGGCATAATGTTGAATATACATAATTTGGATCTCTTTCCACTGAATCACACCACAGAAAAGCTGTGTTCCTACTGAAAAATACCTTTTACTTGACAAATTCCAGTTTCACAGGCAGAGATTTGTGTTGAAGCAGAAGCAGATTTATAACCCATGTAGCCACAAAGTTCAATAGTTTCTTCTTTTCCTCCCATCTGCTGGGTTCTTTGTCATCTGCCCACACACGTCCACATGCTAGTGCAGACAGGCACTATGTGCATTCATGCAAGTGAATGTGCACACACATGTGCAGCTGAGTACCACGAGACATGCTATCCTATCTGGCCATCAAACACATGCCACCCTATACCCGTATTTACTCTCTGACCCCCCAGTCTCTGGCTCACCACAGAGGGCAGGGTCCCCAGCATCATTCAGAAGAGCTTTGCACAGGTAAGAGCCTTACTCTTGCGGGTTAGCAAGTTCATGGGGACTAGAGAGTTAGTGACTGCAGCTCAGCCTGGCTTTTCCTAAGTCATCCCTCCCCCTCTTCTTTTTATTTTGGTTAGCTTTCATACAGTTTTTTAAAAATTTTATTTAAAAACAAAACAAACAAAATAGTAAAAGGGATAGCAACAATACAAGATTCCAAGGGAAAAAAAAAGAAAAGAACAAAAAATACTGAGAAGTCACTAGTTGATAACTTACATACTACCATCTTGGAAATAGTTGTTCAAGTTAAAAAGTTAAAACTTAAAAAGCACACATTCAAGCAATGAGACTGTCAACAGTTTTGCTCCATGATATAACACAAATACAGTAATATGGTCATTCATCTTACACACTTAAACATACATGCAATTATATCCTTTAGAGCACTTTCTTTTCCTCTCTTTTTTACAGTAGCAATTACATATTTTGGGTTTTATTACTCCTACAGTTCTTATTATTTTTTACACTAGAGACACAATGTGATATTTATAAATATGGTTCTTATTTACTTCACTAATGAGGATAGTTTCAAGTTGTATCCATTTACCTATGAAGGCTTCAAGGTCACCCTTCTTCATAGCTGAGTAATACTCCATTGTATAAAAATACCACTTGTTTTTCATTCAATCTGCGGTTGATGGGCATCTTGGTTGTTTCCAAGATTTAGCTATTACAAAGTGTGCTGCTATGAACACGGGTGCACATATATCACTGTGATATGAACTTTTCAGTTCTTCTGGGAAAATACCCAGGAGGGAAATAGTTGGGTTGAATGGAGCTTCCAGTCCTAGTCTTCTGAGAATTCTCCATACTGATTTCCATAGTGGTTGCACCAGTCTACACTCCCACCAACAATGGAGCAATGTTCCTTTTTCCCCACAACCTCGCCAACATTTGTTATCAGTTGATTTCTTGATGGCAGCTATTCTTTCAGGGGTGAGATGAAATCTCAGTGTTGTTTTAATTTGCATTTCTTGAATGACCAGTGATGGTGAACATTTCTTCATGTATTTATTTGCCATTTGTATATCTTTATCTGAGAACTGAGTACTCATCTCAGATGCCCATTTTTGGAGAGGGTCTTTGAATTTGGGGGGCTTGATGTTTTTCAATTCTTTATGTGTTCCTGATATAAGTCCTTTGTCTGAGGGGTTGCTGGCTAAAATTCTTTCCCATTCTGTGGGTTTTCTTTTCACTCTGTTGGTGATTTCTTTTGAAGTGTAGAAACTTTTCAATAATATGAGATCCCAGTTGTTGATTCTCTGAAGTGTTTCCCATGCAGTTTGCATTTTGTTTATGAATTCTCTGGCTACCCCTATGTCTCCAAGACTTCTAACTACCTTATATTCCAGTAGATTTAGTGTTTCTGTTTGAATGTTTAGGTCTTTGATCCATTTAGACTTTAGTTTTGTGCATGGTGATAGGCATGGATCTAGTTTCAGTCTTGTGCATGTGGAGAGCCAATTTTTCCAACACCATTTATTAAAGAGGCTATCCTTCTTCCAGTGAACATGTTTAGCCCTTTTGTCAAATATCAGGTGGTTGAGTGTCTTTGTACGTATACTTGCATCTTCCAATCTGTTCCATTGATCCTCAGGTCTATTTCTTTGCCAGTACCATGTTGATTTTATCACTGTGGCTTTGTAGTATAGATTCTTTTTTTTTAATTTGAAAGAGAATAAAACAAAAGGGGGCAGTACAGAGCAGATCAGAACAGGACAACATAGGCAA
This sequence comes from Dolichotis patagonum, assembly GCA_004027295.1. Taxonomy (NCBI): domain Eukaryota; kingdom Metazoa; phylum Chordata; class Mammalia; order Rodentia; family Caviidae; genus Dolichotis; species Dolichotis patagonum. The sequence continues at coordinate 19,481 of PVJX010032644.1, forward strand.
CACAGTACTTTACATTAAGACAACTGGACATCGACAGTAGCTAACACCATATCTCTTACTCTGGAATAGTTGAGCATAGTTTCAAATACAATAATATCAAACATAACACAATAGTATAAAGCCATACATAGAGTGAAAGAATTACAGGGCTTTCTGAACCGAATAACAGAAAATGATCAATGGGTACTATAATATCTCATTTTGGATAAAAAACATTTTGTTTGAAATATCATACATATTCAAATTCCAATAAGACACAATGTGATAGATAGAACCAACGGTAGTAGAACAAAAAAAGCATGGTAGGACTTCTAAGAAGGATGATATTAAATCAGCAATAGCTGTCATAATGTTTTCTTCAAAACAGCTGTTCATATCATCATGTATCATATAGTCAAACAAAACAGGATAAAATCATTCCAACTGATGATTGAAAACTTTGAAAGACTTCAAAACTATGAGATGGGGACTCATGCTTACCATAAAGTCTTATATACTCTTATCAAATCTCATAATAGGCAGAGTATATGGTATTTACCTTTGTGAGTTTGGTTTATTTCGCTTAAGAGAATGGTCTCAAGTCGTGTCCATTTATTTATAAATATCTTGATGTGATCATTCTTTATAGCTGAGTAGTACTCCATTGTATAAAAATGCCACAACTTTTTTATCCATTCCTCAGTTGATGGGCACTTAGGTTGCTTCCAAGATCTGGCTATTACAAATTGTTCTGCTATAAACATGGGTGCACATATATCACTGTGGTATGATGTTTTCAGTTCTTCTGGGAATATGCCTAG
>PVJX010032645.1:0-20334 GCA_004027295.1 Dolichotis patagonum
TTAACTGAGGACAACTGAACATAAGCATTTAGGAAAGACTAGCTACTTTTATTGTATGAATTATTTTTATTATGAAAAATGCAATGATTAAATTTACGTGTTCCCAATTTAAAAAATCTCTTCAAGAACTTTTGCTCCACTGTGGTATTTTTGACACATTGTAGCAAGAGATTAAGTTCTTCCAGAATTACTTCATTGATAACCAGTATCTATGTTTATGAGGTTTCATTGTATCCAACAGTTGATTTGTCTTAGGAGGGTTTATTCGTTAACCTGTAATTTATATCATCTTCAAATAAATATTATTGAAATTACAAAGAAAATATCTCTGATTTTTGTCATGTGACAAACTTTAAACTCCTTAGATGAAAATGGTACATAACTAACAGAAAATCTAAATCCCTGTAATCCCTGTTATGAAGGTAAACACACTTATGCCAAGTTTCCAGCAGATTCCTTGGAAAGGAAATTGCATTGCAAATTTTTTTGGTAAGAGAAACAAACAAACACACACAGAAGCCACCCTTTAACAGCTTTTCCAGTAATTTAGATACATACATGAATGTGTTTTCTCCCCTTCTGCAGACCATCCCGGTTAACAGAGAAGGAATCCAGAAATTGTTACAATATTTTAAAATTATAATTGAAAATATTGGTAATTACTGCATTAATTTTATTTTAACTTAACAAAGAGATTTCTCCAATATTTCCTTATTTTAGTACTATAATAATTAGCATCTTTGTGCATATAATTTTTACCATCTTAAAACTATTACAATAAAATTTTTTGACTGTGATTGGTTCAGTAGTATATATTTTACTGTTACTATTAAAATTACTGTTCCAAAATTGATGTAAGTACTTCTAATTGTTTCTCAATTTACTTTTAAGAAACAGATCCATGGAGTAAACTCAGCTATACTATTTTATTGCATTTAATCCAAGAAGAAGCTCAAATTATCCAATAGTATTTTAAATTATCATGTAGAATTGACAGAATGTAACTGGGCTGAATAGTATTTGTGAGAATCATGACTAACTTGAAGCAAATATACAATTTAAGGAAGATAAATCCCAAATAAAACAAAATAATTTTTAATAATTAAATTAAAAATAGTTTCCAGATTTTAAAAAAGCGTGATGAATTATTTTATGCCTAAGTTACAGAATAAAAATTTTAATTTAATTTAATTTTCATAAAATACTAATCTAAGATTAAGGTAATATTCACTTCTTTTGCCACTGTAACTAAAGGAGACATTCTACTTGGTTTTAAAATTATGTCCATTAAATAACCTATTTGTGGGATTTAAAAGACATGTTTCCAAGATGCACATTCAAAAACATGTAAGTAGATTACTTCTTTGTAAACTATTGATGTACTTGGAAGGACCAAGAAGAATCAACTTCTAGTAATGTTAAAGTGATAATTTATTCAATAAAGCCATTTTATTTTGTGCCTTGTATTTCAAAAGGAAAGAATGAGCAAGAGTCAGAAAGAAGAAAAGCTATTAACATTGGACAATTAAGTACTAATTACATTACTTTGGAACCTATTATAATGGCAATATCTCTATAATTAAAGTGACCTTCAATAAAACTGATGTGAATCAGAATCTTGTCATACTATAACTTTGAACATTTGGAAAGAAAAAATTACATAGACATTCTAGTGAAAGCAAAGTCTCAGAAGTTGGATAATGGTCATTTCTGTATGGACAATTCATTTAAAAAAAATGAATTTGGGCATAGTTTAAATGTTTATTCATTCACAAGTTTAAATGTTTATTCATTCACCTAAGCATAACATGCTTATAAATAACAGAAAACTAATAATATTGAGAAAAAATCCGAAGTGTGAAGTGCAGATTTTGTAACAATGCTACTGCAAACATTGAGCATGGACTATCTTATTTAAACCCAAGACATGTAATTGTGATATTTTCACATGAACTCTACACATAAAAACGGGAAGCACAGACAGATGAGTTGCTGTCAGAGTTTTGCCCAGGACTGTATGGCTGAAAATGTAAGAGCTATGCTTTGAACCCACTTCCTAATAGCACAGTCTGCAGATGTAAGGCAATGAGCTACACAGGAACTGTGTCCTTGGGTGTCCAGATGCTGGAGGTTCCGATTTATCTGTGGGTAATAGGAGGAAGTGTATTATCCTAGAGGAGAAGCATTCTGAAGGTGGTGGCAACACCGCATTTATATTCTACACAAATTAATGTGAAAAATTAGTAACATACTTGAATTTAACACCTGCTTAAATATGCATGCATATTTCTAAATCGATTGATTGAAAATTTCTCCTGAGTACATATGAGAATGTTTTGGAATGTTTATTATGTTCAGTTTTTTACCATTATTTTATGTAAATTAAAGTAAAATAAAAAATGTAAGTGGGGCATGATAATCTATACATGACAAATTATAATTAAATACATTTATTCCCTTGTATTATTCTACTAAAATCTTCTATGTAGCATTGTGTAATATACAGCACTCTTTTTTTCTTTGTTTTATAATCATTTACCCTTTTAGGCTTTTATAATCTCACTGAGTAAAACATTCTACATGTTGCTGATTTTTTAAAATATAAGTTTTTATGTCTCCATTAACAAGTACTTGATTAAGAAACAGACCTTATGATAAACAATTATGGATGGACAACATTATATCAATGTCATACTATCACTTTCAATTAAGTAAGATTTCTATCTTAGACCTACAACTAAAGGTGAACCACAACTAGAAATTTTCTGAATAGCTTTGTGTTTATTCACTGGATGAAGCTATTCATCATGAATCCCTATGGGCAAAATTTGATTTTATTTTTAACTTTGAATGAAAAATTCAAATACTTCACTTCACAAATTTGAAATTGTTATTGCTTACCTTCATGTGAAATTCTGATGCAGTCACATTTCTTACATATTAAAACACAAGTAAAAATTTAAGTTAATAAATTAAAGATTTGAAATCTAAGCCTAAAACCGTTAGTCAATTCATCTTGCTGCCTAAGCACAACAGAATCACTGCTATAATTTTCCTGTAGTGACTTCAGTGGTGAATTAAAGGAAGACATCATTCTACATGTACGAAATTATAAGAGAATCTTTTCATTCCTTATTTTCATTTTTGTTTTTGCAGCAATGATTTAGTCTTTCTGAGAGTAACACGTCTGCCACTGTACAAGGTTTTACAAACCAATACTAATGGCTATACTAAAAAGATGTCTACATGACTCAGAAATTCCATAATGTTTACATTACATTGTTAATGAATATCAATAAGGAAATATTATAGCTTACCTTTATGGAACACATGACACTTGTGGTTCTGAATTAAATCTTACATTTATATTTTATTTACTTGAAAGATACTTAGCAAAAAAATTAAAAGAAAAATGTGAATATTATACAAGTAGAAATTCTACCCTAGAATTTTATGTTTCACCAAATATTAGAAAATTTATGCAAATATTTTAACTTGTGCTTTTATCATCATCTTGTTTTGGCAAGAATGTGGAACCATCTAATAATTTTGGCTGTGGCATCTGTGAGTGACATCTATTACACACATGTTTACATCGTGGTTTTAGGCTACAGTGGTGGCTCAGTTCATGAACACTTCTGTTTGTCAACAATTTAATTGAGGAACAGAAGCATTTTGCAAAATTTTGCTTTTGCTTGCAAACTTTGCATTGGGTGCACAAAACTGTGGCCATGTTTTGCACACAAACATGGACATTGTCATCTTTTCAGAATCACAGAAAGTATTAAATTTTTGAACTGAGATTTCACTGTATTTTAAAATTGATAGAAATTTTATAATTTAATGACAAAAAGGAATTTTATTTTATTTCCTTTAACACTTACCTGTATTATCTGGAAATATAAAACAGTTGAGTAGAAAAGTACTGAGTTAAATTTTTTATATAAACTTTCAATCTTCTTGATTTTTGAAAGATGTGCATGCTATTATCTCTTCTAATTTGTATATGCATGTGGAAACATATAATAAAATTAATTTATTTATTATGGCATTTCTTATATTTGTTTCCCACTGTGAAGAGCAGTCAGTGAGGGGTTTAGGGAAGGAAATTTCAATGAATTAAGCTCAAGTTTAACCACCAAAAAGATGTGTAATTTTCTAAGTTTGGTACAACAAAACAAACTTGGTATTTATGGACTACTGTCCATTCAATTTTATGGGTAGAGGTGTCCCAAGGAAAAAATCTAAGCATGCAAATTACATATTTTTAACCCTAAACCCAGCCCCAGCCCTAGTTTCAAACCTTGGCCAAGTCATATCCATAACCCTAACACTAATGATAACACTAATTGCAACATTAATTTTGAACAAGTGAACAAATGTGTGATATCAGTTACACTTCTAACTTAGAGTTCATTGTAGTAAGACGAAACTGCAGCAACATGCTTTTCAACAGACTTGGATAGCACGTTTTAGAACACAATGTATTTAATAAATACATTAAGAGGAATGATATATATGCACTTTGAAAATAAGTTTTGCAGATAGACGGACATTCCAGAGAGCACAACCACACAATGTCTTGTATGTAGACTTTACAGAAATACTTCTGTTTGCAGTTACACATTACACTTTATTACTGTTTTCACTTATATCTGGAGACAGAGCTTCAGACCGCAGTTCAGGCTGGCCTAGAATGCACTTTGTAGCCTGGACTGGACTCTAGCACAAAGCAACCCTCATCCCTCAGCTTCTTAAGTGCTGGGGCTATAGGTGTTCACCACCATGCCCAGCCACAAAACGCAGTTTCGGCAAAACTCTTCCATTCATCACTAAGGGGTGGAGCAATGCAATCTTCAAATTCTAAAGGTCAACCCTACAACAACCCAGACATAGTCATAAACTAGTCCAGCTATAAACCGACCCCTAACACTAACCATAACCTTACCCTAATCCCAAAACCCAACCTAGCCAGAGAGCCAGAGCCCTACCTGCAACCCTAATCGAACACTAACATTAATCCTAACCCTAAAATTACTCCTAATTCTAACCCCTTGACTAAATCTAACCCTAGCCTTAGTCTTAGCACTAACCCTGGCTAGACTCTAATCTTTGTTTTGCTTTGTTTTGTATTTTGGTCTTGTTGTTGTTGTTGTTGTTGTTGTTTTTTTGAGACAGGATCTTGCTGTGCAGTTCAGGCTGACTTTGGGCTCACAGTTTAGCCCAGGCTGGCCTCGAACTCACAACAATCCTCCTGCCTCAGTTTCCTGAATGCTGGACTACAGGTGTGCACCACCACATCTGGCTTGTCTTTTGGTCTTTTTGAGACAAGGTTTCACTGTTCATCTCAGGCTGGTTTGAATTCACTTTGTAGCCCAGGCTGTCCTCAAACTCACAGCAATTTTCCTGCCTCAGCCTCTTGACTGCTGACATTATAGCATGTACCTCTATGCCCAGCATTGACCTTAATATTAATCTTAACCCTAAACCTAAAAGTTGAACACTTTCAACACACAGTGGAACAACATAGACCTTTCCATTCCAAGAGGTATAAACAAGGGAATAGGAAAACATGAGAACAAAGCAAGATCAAAATTCAGCAGTGATATCATTAAATCCCATAGTTCTATATCCAGAATCCTGGACTATCTGTGGCAAATTATGAACTCCAAATATCTGGGTGGGTCTTCCCCATGTCACTTTTGATGGTTTTAGCTCTTGCAATTTCTCTCTTTGGTCAGCTTTGATTTTTCCTTGCCACTTCCCTCAGATGCTTCATGCCCCTGGCTTATCCAGCTTTCTTGGGTCACCTCTGGACACTCACAGCTTCACACACTTTCCTCAAGGCATATTGCCTGACCTCTCAGCCCTTCCTTTGATATTTGGGTGGAAGCTATCTTAACCCCCCAACTATTGCAGTCTGCATGCTCCTATGGGATACAAATGACACCAGCACCTTGTGGGTGACACTGAGGTCTGCTACCAGCCGAATCAGTAGGCAGACTTCTCTCCTAGCCGTGAAGGTCAACTGCTGAACACTGAATCAAATTCTGAGCCAATTATCTGAGCTGCTTCCACTCTGGAAGATGCTTTTCTGGGATTCTCTGTATATGTGTAATGAGAGAAAATATGTTAATGTACGTAGAAATGTAATTGCAAAATTTTTCTTCTTGGGAGTCTAATAAAGTAATTGTGTAAAATTATTTTTAAATGGTTTGAGGTAATATTTGATAATTATCTTACCTTTATTGAATTATTCAAGGGTGTGTCTTGAATGATGTGAGACTATGAATTATCACACTTCCATCTTGTTCTAATAGGTATCCAACCTCTATGTTTTGATGTTATCAGAAAAAATGAATTGTTTATTTTTATTAATTGTTTTCTATGGATACAGAATGTTTCTACATTGACTATCACATAGTAAAAATACATTCAATTTTACAGAGGTTTAGGTGTTAAAGCACACTATGATTATATGGTTTAGAAACACACATTTATTTGTCATATATCACAGTGCGGTGTAGTTCAAGTTCAAAGGGCCAGGGCATTAGTTCTTGATGAGTTCCCTTCCTGGTTTGGAGACTATGGATACCTTGTGTTCTTGCAGGATCCATTCATAGTTCATTCTCAGTCAGACAGATTTCTGGGCTTTTCATCTCTCACAAGGACATCACTTCAAACCAACGTGACACTCATAAAGTCACACATGCTATATTACTTCCTTATATTGGGGATAAGGTTTAAAGTCACAATTGCCACTTTATAACTCTTTGCTATGCATTGTCATCCAGCAAATATCTGCAGTTATTCCTGTTAGGGATTGTGCTATGTATCAGTGGGCAAAACTAGAGAGGCATATTCAAAGCTTTATTAAAAACATGTTTTGGAAACAGATACGCTTTAATTAAAATTCAAAATTGTAAGCTTTTAATTATTAAAACATAAATATAGTGTAATGTAAGTGAAAACTTATCATTTAAATAATAGAAGAAAGCATTTCACTCATGCTCATAACAATTAAATTATTTAGATTCCAGGACACATACAGCATCTCCAAATTATATAGACAAATACTTATCTTTCTGTTGTCTCATGCTCTACATAAATTACTTTACATGGATTTTTTTATAACCTGGTATACAAGATGTCAGTGATTGTTTTTGTGGCCATATTACGACATGTTTGGACATAAAAAATGCAAAACAAATGTACTTTATCTCTAATTAAAAGTATTTCAGTAATCACAAATCTATCTCTCTCAAAATTCATTGACAAGAAACTATGTGTAAGATTTAGAAGTCTACTCTTGAGCTGAAAACCCATGTGGTTAGTTAGTATTTTGACCCTTAGAAATGTGCAGGAAATGGACATCAATTGAAAATTATAGACTACCACAGTTCTCAAATATTAGAAGGAATACTACCTCCTAGAAACAGAAAAAAATCAACACAAGAAAATACTCAACGTAGTAAGTATCCTTCCCATATGGAATAATGAATTTGGAAATTAAAACTGTAACAAAAAGTTCGATGTATAAAGTGAGAAAAAATAGGAGGCACAGACAAGTAATCTATAGCTGTTTTCCAGTCTCACTGGCTATAATTCCTAACACAATTACCTTTAATGTAAAGTTTCTTATGGATCCTTATAACTCATCATGTCCTCTATGTTAGAGTTTTCATTTTTAATTTTAGCACATTTTTACTGGATATTTAAGAGAGATTTTTTGGCTAGTACTTCAGATTTCACATTTATAGTGGAAATTTGCAGTGCAATTACTGACATTAGAGGGTTTACCAGTGAAAAGGGAGAATGTGATTCTCCTAACTTCTATAATGTAATTTTCTCTTTAAAAAAGGAAATGATCAGTCTATTTATTTCCAGTCAGTTGCATAAGAAAATAACTCAATCAAGAGAACTAATCAAGATACTTTTTTCCTAGGTTCCTATCATTCCTATGTTCTCCTATCATCAAGTCCATTAATTTGTTATTGATTATATGGTTATAAATACAATTCTATAATTTTTTAAAATAATACAGTCAGTGTGCTTTGTCTCTAATATTCCAGTTGAAATATTTAAACAAACACTGTGTTCTCATAATGTTTGTCTCTATTGGCTTTATTCAGTTATTACTAAATATGCAAGAGCACAAAACACTCCCAAGTCATGAAGAATTTTCTTAATAGATGCTCTACTAAAGTGCTATTAGTGTATGGGTCTGAGACTTCCACTCTACTCTCATCTCTTGTGCTAAGAGAACTTAGTTTAAAAAAAAAATATGATTTCCTAGCTGGAGACTAAAATTTCTAGCTTCACAATCAGCAGATAAAGCTAAATGATTGGAATCATCCAATGATGTTAGTAAATGTTATTTAAGTAAAATTGGTGTAAATTTAAATAAAAAGACCCTTGACACAAAATGGCTCGTAACTCACTTTACTATACCCAGGTAGTATTCTATATGATATTATTATGGAAAATACTAGGTAAAACACATTCCAACTCTGTAAGCAACTCTGTAAGCTTCTGTCATAATCTAATTCTATCCTTGAGGCTCAAAACAAGCCATAGGCCATGCATAAAAGAATCAATAGAGTTGTGTTCCAATGAAACTTTATTTACAAAAAGAAAAAAAGCCATATTTACCTCATGAACTGGGTTGCTAACCTCTGCCTTGGAGGATGCATTTTCAAGGTGACAGGGTGGAAGAATGACTTTCAAATGTCGAATTTCCTCTCTAGAGTATACGGTTCCAGTCCAGACAGTTCCTCAATAAAGAAAATTAATCTGCTACATTTTAAAACCATTCCATCATGACATTTTCTGGTCATAACAGATTTGCTTATCCCGAGCTTAGTTTATTCATTTACAAAGTTATAAAACTTTTGAAGCAATGTTCAGATAGTATTTTTTGATGCTTCCTGTCTTTCTCTGAAACTGTTGCTCTAAATCTTCATGTTTAGAAATATTTATTGCTCAAAAGTTTTGTACAAATTGTTGTTGCATTATAATTTTACAAATTCTACTACTTATAAAACTCATCTTCATGTAAACTTCATTTAACCACCTAAGTCAAGTGTCATAATGCTATATTACTTAAAACATATTCAATATTTATTTCATAATTTTGATTCCATAAATTTTTTATTGAAAATCATTATTTTCAGTCATTTTATTTTGACTGACCTTCTGACCTCATATAAAAGGGTATGAAGGGATATAATTTTTCTGAGAGAAAGAAATAGTGTATGAATACTGTTTGGTAATAAAATGTGAATACTTAATAATATTAATTGTTATTAAATTATAGGTATGTATTGCCCTGGGTAGAGTAAAAAAATTCCAATTTATATGTGATCATGAATATTAAACAAAAGAGGAGACAAGCATAAGAATGGTAGGGACAACCAGCAATCTACATTTTTCATGTTTAATTTTAAGTAAATTGAAAAATTTTTAGTAAAATATGATCGCATATACATTAATCAAAAATAACCGGTGGTATCGTGTACCCTTTTTCTAAGGTTCAATTCTACCACTACCAAACTATTTCCACACTAAAACTAACTTTAAAACTAACTTTGAAACACACATTGAAGGCAATTCTAGAAAATATATTTTTTAAAGTTTTAGATTAAAACTTGTTTAAGGCAGTTCCATGTCACCAGAAAATGCATGTTGTGTTGGCTATACCTTTCACTTTTCCCCTGAATGTCCAGGGATATTCTGAGGGACTCTTTAAAATGGAATGCCAGGCTAACCAGACACAATTAACTGGAGCAATCTGTCTTTTCTGGTTTGGCTGTATCTTACAGCCCGAGGTAATGTCCCAGGTTATCAATGATTCAGGAGTAAAATGCCTAGCAGAGAAGGAATCTTATCCATATCAGCACCATAGCACAAGTGTCTCATATTTTGGCACTAGTGGTAGCTATTAGGTGTACATAAAGTTACAATGTATGTATTTTTAGAAGCCTGACCAGAAAATGTGTTCTTTTGATTCAAACTTTAAAACAGAATAGTGGGTAGAACTTTATTGGTGTGATGTTTATTTGTGTAAGATACTAATATGATGAAAAAGTAAACTTCACAAACTTCTAACCATTAATTTAATACCATGAATCGATTTTTATAAGCAAATGCATAGTACACTGGTATATAATTTGTGAGTTATTTATGCATTGATGTTGTGAAATTCATTGATTTTCCTTTATGATATAGAAAAGAAGACATGAGCTAAATGTTTAAAATCAAATATAAATATAATAATCTTTATACCTAGATTGAATCTGCACATTTTCTTAAAATAATAATAATGAAATCACATTGTTAATTTTCAAATTAGTGAAGATACTACATGATTTGTTCAATTAAATTGAAGCAGTATTAAACCACTCACTTAATAAAAATTGAATTAATTATATAACCAAATAAAATATTATGCTGAGCTTTAAAAATAATATATTTGTCTTCGTTCATTAGTGCTATTAAAGAGATCCTTAGTATCTAAAATCATATTCATTTTCCATTCTTTTATAGTCCTTCAAGTTCTTTCAGTGAGTATTATTACTGTTTGATTAGAAAAACACTATCACAGTCAATAAGGAATTGAGATATGAAAAATTAAATAATATGTCATATTAATATAATAGGATGTTAAGTTATAATTTTTATGTGAGGCCAGTTTCTTAGGAAGCTGAAAAGGAAGCATTTCAAGTTTCACGCCAGTCTGTACAATTTGGCAAGACTCTGTCTAAAACAATTAAAAAGCAATTTTAAAAAATGGTTGCTCTCATTCTCAATGATTAATTCGATCCCGTTAAACAGAATAATTGCCGCTTATTGGCAGAACTGTACATTAATATAACCATTATGGCTAATACTACGGTGATGCCTCAAAACCCTAAACACAGGAACCCAGTGCCGCCTACCTGTTCCCCCGTGGGCATCTCCTCAAAGGAGTGAAAGAGGCCGGGATACAGCTCAGCAGCACAGTGCCTGCCTGGCAAGCGTGAGGTTTGATTCCCAGCTTAAAAAAAAGGAAAGAAAGGGAAATCAAAAGAGTTAAAAACAGCATACCATACTGATACATGCATACCATACCGATGTATGCATACTATGTCTATGGCAGCACAATTCCTAAGAGTTAAATCTTAGAATCAGCCTAAATGTTTATCATCAGATGAATTGATAAAGAAAATTTGATATTTATACACAATGGAATACTACTTTGACATAAAAAGGGATAAATTTGGGTCATTTCTAGGAAAATCAGTACACCTTGAGAGCACAATACTAAGTGAATGGACTCAGACTCACAAGGTTAAATATTGCATGGTTTCTCTTATATGAATCTCTCTCTCTCTCTCTCTCTCTCTCTCTTTCTCTCTCTCCTCCTTATATAAAATAAAAATCATATAATGTAAAACAGGGTAATTCAATGCAGACAATGCATCTAAAAGTGTACCCTGACTTATTATAATTATCTTACATAACTGTATGTTATTTGGCCTATTAGTGTGCTTTTTAGTTTGTACATATGAAAATTAACTTTATCAGGTCTAATAGGATAAATAACTGAATCTGATTCTGAAAAGAAAAAAAGTTGAAGGGAAAGGGTAAAATAAAGGAATTGAAATGTGTTGTGTGCATGTTCCCATCATCTGCAATGGATGTATTCATTATTTACTGCAAAAGTGTACTAATAAAGGAAAAAAAATAGCGAGTATAGAGACCCCAGGCCATTGCTCTTCTGACCTTTTGCTTCATTGCTGGCATGAAGTGCACACTTTTGTTTCACCGCAGAGGTATGGTCTTAAAACATGCCCAGAGTCTCAGGGTAAACAAATCATGGACAGAAAACCCCAAAACCAAGAACTAGCACAAATCTTTCATCTTTTAAGGATGACTAGCTAAGATATTTTATTACAGTACAGTAAATCTGACCAAGAATCCATCAAGAGGAGAGTGCCTAGATTTCTCTTTAATGGTTTGTTTTGTTAAAGTTTTAGCTATTCCAATTTACTTAATTAAGTTGTAACACTACATGTTTCCTCTGACTTACAGAGCACAATTTTTTTTTACATTTCTGGTTACAAACCAAATTAGACAAATACAGCATCAAATTTCCACATAAAGTCAACATTGAATCTAATCATTGAATTTGATTCACTTTTTCAATTCAGTTTGTGATCAGAATAATGGAAAGAATTGAGTTTGTGAACCAAGATACAATTGTACACTGTTTCTCTGTTGCCATTGTAATCAAAAACACACTTAGATTTGAACTTCTATTACAAATTTAATTATTCATGTTGGATTGAAGGGGGTTATTGTAGCATGTTTTTCACTCTGAACAGAATTGTGACATCACTGCTTCAGAACATGAGATCAAGATAGCAACTTCTTATTTTGGAGTTATGGGCCCAATCTATGATCAGGTCTTGCAATAGAAATAGACTCTGACCTTTTCCAGTTTTCTTTCTGGAGTGGATCAGCAAGTCAAAGAATTATGTGAGGGATAACCTTTACTATAATGATAGAAATGAAGCAGAAGGGAAACCCTACATGTCCCAGCTAAAGAGAAAATCTTCTTTAGAAGGAAGTTAGGTGGATGAAAATTATTAGGGTTCTTTTAATCCTAAAGAGGGAGTATGATACTCAACAAAGAGGTGAAGATAGTGATGTGATATTGTTTTTCCAAGATTTAATAGCGATAATGGAATAGATGTTTCTCTGTAGGTTGAATTCCTTCACTTAAAATAGATTTATGTGTGTTATTTTTCTAATTTTTCAAGTAACATTATTTTGTTTTGATAACACCACTTCTGAAATACTTCCCTGGTGTTTCAAAAGAAACATATCACGCAAAAAGAACAAATATTATATCTGAAATGAATGCCAACCTAATATAATTAAATCATACAATGTGTAAGTCATGCTAAAAATGTTAGTATCTTCACAGAAAAATTCATATTTTGTATTAGCTATTAATGTTTTGATACTTAAATATGTAAACATGTTCCTAAATGTTTTCTCAATACAATTTTTAGAGCATTGATCATTCTATGACATGTGTGACAGTTATGCACAACTGCATCCAGTATAACTATAGCTGAGAATTCCTTTTTAAATTTTGTATTGATATGACTCAAGTTCTGGCCAGTCTTTGAAATACTGACTGAAAAAAGGAAAAATACAAACTGTAGTATGAGTGTTAAGTTTTTGGGTTATAGTCCCATACTATACATATATGTAATTGATATTCTAATAACAGCATATTTAGTTTTATGTTCTGATTTTATTCAAATTGATTTTCATTAATGTTTATCTCATTAGTTTACAATATACAACTTTGAAATGTTAATACCTTAGTGTTTAAGTAGTTTTTTAATACACTTTGACCATTTAATTATTATTATATATTATACCAATTTTATTTCCATAATATCAAACATTTTGCTTTGTTTAAAATATTTAAAACATGCTATTGTTATTACTCAATACCTTAATGCCTTTACTTGTAATATATATTATTAAAGAAGTCTTTTTATTAGTTATAAATATGACAAATTAAATGTATCAACCTGGTTCAAGGAAAAAAATGTTTTAGGTTCCTTTAGAAATAGACTATTTACAACCTTTTACATAGTGAGGTTATTTTTCCCCACAGCCAGTCATGGCATCTACAGGAGACCTCTGACCCTCAAGCTATGGCCACAGAGCACGTATTGTCAGAGTCTAACGGTGGCCTTAGTGAAAGGCAATTTACTGACCATTTCCCAGCAAGTACTGTCCTCAGCAGGATAAGCACATAATTAGGAGAAAATATGACAAAGTCAGAGTTGTGGTACAATTTATCTGGCTTTTCCTGTCACTGACTGACTCTGAGTGTCATAAGCAACTATCTTTGTCAAACAGGTGAATATGACAAAGTAAACAATAGGAGGGAGGATGGGAAAAAATGATATGGGCATGCTGATTCTGCACCTGGGCATGTTTGTTTCAAAAGCAACTGACACTTTTTAAAGCTTAGTATTAAATTGCTCAACTTTTACTGACAAAGGGTTTATGTGAAATTCTGTGTATTACTGAATGTTATCCATATTTTGAGGAAAGATCAATCATTCTAGAAGTAGTGGAAATTATGGAAGCAGTCAGTAAAATGTAAAAGTTAAAAAAGTACTTTCAATAAAAAAATCTCTAACATTTTAAATGCTTGTTCTGATCTTACCAGTGATGTGATTATGGAAATTTTCTTCATGTGTTCTTTTTTCATTAAGGCAATTTTAAAATGGCTTTATTTTAAAAAACTGATGAACATTAAAATAATCATAAATTTAAAATAACTATTTAAGTTTTCAGTTTTTGCCAGGATAATGAATACATGAGTGGGGTCACCTTCCCAACACATAAAGATTTATATTTCAATAACAGGTAGTTAAACATGTTTCTTGAATGTGCAAAATAAGTATAAAATTACATGCCAGAAAATGTTAGGATCTTGAGTTTCTTTTAAATATCATACATTGCTTATCAATTAGTTTGATACAGTTCCTTTCTCCTAAGAATGTAAAGAAATAGTGTATGTTGTTTCATAAGAATGTTTAAAAAATATATTGCACCAAAGAGTATCAAACAGTTAAGAACCGTTTAGGTAGAGGAAAAGAGAAAGGAAGGTAGGGAAAGGGAAAAAAGTAAAAATTAGTTACATTAACAGTTTCCCTTAAATCACTAAAAAGCAGATTTTTCATGACCATATTTTGTCTTTTGAAAATAACAATACCCAATGTATTAACTATTGTTATTCTCCTATTACTTTGTTTTAAAATCTTGTTTTATTTTTTCCATAAAATAAAAAAATCCTGCAAGGATAAAATTAGGTTTAAAAAATTTACAATGGGAAAATAAAACTCCATTTTTCTAAAAAATAGATTCTTTTCAGTAGAGGAGAAGGCTTAAACTCAACTCTGATGAAACAAGAGGTGGCAGATTTTAAGTGTTTGGGTAATGATAGTGGGAAAATACTAGAAGACACAAGACAGATAATTGATCAATGACCTCAGGCCATCTGCATTTGACAATGACAACGTGCATCAAGTAAAGACACCCTTTAACTTTGGGTGTTAGTATTTTGTGTTTTGTCACAGCAATGAGAAAGGTAATTAAGACAAAGTTATGTTTAAAAAGTTGAAGAAAACAGTATAAATAAATCTTTTACAAATGAAGAGGTGAAGGAAGTTGGGAGCAGGGGAATGGGCAAGGGCCAGAAGAACTAGCAAGCATTGTATGCGCGGATAAACTCCCCACAGTAAATATATGTGGTATGTAACATGAAGAAACAGACCAAAACACCCAAAATGGTAGAAGAAGGATTTACTGCAAATGCCCAAAGGAAATTCACTAAGAAAGAAAGGTGAAAAGATTATAGCCAGAAATAAATCTGCCTATTTTATACTTAAGGAGAGGGAATTATTACGGATGTTGTGGTCAGGATCACGATCTTCTGTTTATGTCTTATGTATCACAAAAGCACACTGAGGTAGTTTTAAAGTATAAATCTAGAAGTTAGACTTTTATTTATTCATTTTTTGGTCTTTTTTTTATTTTTTATTATTTTCATTTTTGGTACCGGGAATTGAACTCAGGGCCTTGCACTTGCCAGAAAGGTACTGCAATGCTGAGCTACATTCCTGGCCCTAGACTTTAACTTTGTACAAATAAATACTAACATATAATATGGAACAGCCCCAAGGTACATAGGGGCAGAATTGGAAGCATCTCAAGACTGCACAGATTTTGTTTGTTTGCTTTTCTTTTTTAACCTGGAATCAAACAGAGAACTTCATGCTTGCCAGACAGGCTCTGCACCACTGAGTTAAAACCCCAACAATCTCAGGGTTATTACTTATTGTTGTTAAAACTATAGTTACTTTACTTTAATGGAAAGCAGACAGTACCTACATTCACGTGCTTGCCCAACTTGATCACAAATTGCCATATTACCTATATTGCTGTAATACATTTTGATAAATGGAAGAAAGTTCCAGTTACATATGTGCAGGCAGAAGTTGGAACATAAAAGGTACTATGGGAATGTCAAACATATTTCTTTTTTTAAATTTTATTTAGAAAGAAAATAAAACCAACCAAACAAAACAGAAAAATGGGTAGCAACAATACAGCATTCCAAAGGAAAAAAAGAAAAGAACAACAACAACAACAAAAAAACACTAAGAAATCACTAGTTGATGAATTACATACTGTCATCTTGGAAATAGTTGTTCAAGTTACAAAATTAAAGCATAAAAAGTAGACATTCAAACAGTGAGACTGTTAACAGTTCTGTTCAACAATCCAACAAAAACAGTAATATGGTCATCTATCATCCAAACTTAAACATACATGCAGTTATATCCTTTAGAGCACTTTCTTTTGCTCTTCTTTTACAGTACCAATTATGCATTTTGGGTTTTATTACTCCTACAGTTCTTACTACTTTTTTTTTTATTTTAAAGAGAATAAAACAAAAGAGGGCAGAGGAAAGCAGATCAGAACAGAACAACATAAGCAACACAACACTTTACAATAAGACAACCAGACATTAACAGTAGCTGTCAAAATATCTCTTTCTCTGCTATACTTGAGCATAGTTTCAGATACAATAATATCAAACATAACACAATAGTATAAAACCATTCGAGAGATGAAAGAATTATAGGACATTCTGAACGGAATAACTATGATCAATGACTACTATAATATCTCATTTTGAATAAAAAGATTTGTTTATACTATCACATATATTAAAATCCCAATAAGACACAGAATGATAGAACTGATGGTAATAGCAGAGTAGAAGCATGGTAGGACTTCTAAGGAAAATGATATTAAATCAGCAATGGCTGCCATAATGTTTTGTTTTCTTCAAAACCGCTGTTCATACCATCACGCATAATAGAGTCAGCCAAAACAGATTAAAACCATTCCAACTGATGAATGAAAACATTGAAAGGCTTCAAAGCAATGAAATGGGGAATCATGATTACTATAAAATGCTATATACTCTTACCAGTTCTCATACTAGAGAGACTATATGGTATTTACACATGTGTGTTTGGTTTATTTCACTTATGAGTATGGTCTCAAGTTGTATCTATTTATTTATAAATATCTCAATGTGATCATTCTTTATAGCTGAGTAGTACTCCATTGTATAAAAATACCAAAACTTTTTAAACCATTCCTCAGTTGATGGGCACTTAGGTTGTTTCCAAGATATGGCTATTACAAATCATGCTGCTATAAACACGGGTGCACATATATCACTGTGGTATGATGTTTTCACTTCTTCTGGGAATATGCCTAAAAGCAAAATAGCTGGGTCAAATGGGACTTCCAAACCCAGCTTTTGGAGGAATCTCCAGACTGACCTCCACAGTGGCTGCACCAGTCTACACTCCCAGCAACAGTGCAGAAGAGTTCCTTTTTCCCCAGAGCCTTTCCAGCACTTGTTGTTGGTAGTTTTTTCTATCCTGGCCATTTTTTCTGGGGTGAGATGGAATCTCAGTGTAGTTTTAATTGGCATTTCTCTAATGGCTAATGATGATGAACAATTTTTCATGTATTTATTTGCCATTCTTATTTCTTTATCTGAGAACTGTGTATTCATTTCAGATGCCCATTTTTGGATTGGGTCTTTGAATTATAAGGGTCTGATTTTTTTTAATTCTTTATAAGTTCTAGACAGAAGTCCTTTGTCTGAGGGACAACCCATTACGATTTTTTCCCAATCTGTGGGTTTTCTTTTCGCTCTGCTGGAAATCTCTTTTGGCATGCAGAAACTCTTTGATAAGATATGGTCACAGTTATTGATTCTGGGAAGTATTTCCCATGTAGTTTGATTCTTGTTCATGAATTCTCTACCTACCCCTATATCTTTGAGGTTTTTACCTATG
Source organism: Dolichotis patagonum (assembly GCA_004027295.1). NCBI lineage: Eukaryota > Metazoa > Chordata > Mammalia > Rodentia > Caviidae > Dolichotis > Dolichotis patagonum. Next base: position 17,964 of record PVJX010032645.1, read on the forward strand.
TTGTCTTCCAACAGATTTACTGTTTGTCTTTTAAGATTTAGATCTTTGATCCATTTAGATTTTAGTTTAGTGTATGGTGATAGACATGGGTCTAGTTTTAGTCTTCTGCATATGGTTAGCCAATTTTTCCAGCACCATTTGTTGAAGAGACTGTCATTCTTCCAGCAAACATGTTTGGCCCCTTTATCAAAGATAAGGTGGCTGAGTGGGTTTGTGGTTGTGGTTGTATCTTCCTATCTATTCCATTGATCTTCAGGTCTGTTTTTATACCAGTACCATGTTGATTTTATTACTGCAGCTTTGTAGTATAATTTCAAATCAGGGATTGTGATGCCTCTGGCCTTGCCTTTGCTGCTTAGAATTGCCTTTGCTATTCTAGGTCTCTTCTGGTTCCAGACAAATTTTAGGAGTGATTTCTCTAGATCAAGGGGTATGTTAGTAGTATTTTGATTGGGATTGCATTTAATCTGTATAATAATTTTGGGAGGATGGCCATTTTCACAATGTTTGTTCTTCTTATCCATGAACAGGGGATATCTTTCCATTTTCTGAGGTCCTCTTCAATTTCCTTTTTCAGGGTATAATAATTTTCCTTGTATAGCTGTTTTACATCTTTCATGAGATTAATTCCTAAGTATTTCATTTTTTTGTGGTGCTAGTGTGAACGGTGTGGCTTCTCTTAGTTCTCTCTCAGTATTTTTGTTGTTAGTATATAGGAATGCTATTGATTTTTGAGTATTGACTTTGTATCCACCTACATTGCTGAATTTATTTATTATATCTAGGAGTTTTTCAATGGAGTTTTGGGGATCTTCTATGTAAAGGATCATGTCATCTGCAAATAATGATAATTTAACTTCCTCTTTTCCTATCGTTACTCCTCTTATTTCTCTTTCCTGTCTTATTGCTCTGGCCTGTATTTCCAGTACTATGTTGAATAGGAGTGCTGATAGGGGATATCCTTGTCTTGTACCTGATTTTAAGGTAAAGGCTTTCAGTTTTTGGCCATTTAATATGATACTGGCTGTAGGTTTGTCATAGATTGTCTTTATCATATTGAGGTAAAGACCCTCTATTCCAGTTCTCTGTAATGTTCTTATCATGAATGAGTGTTGCACCTGATCAAAAGCTTTTTCTGCATCTATAAAGATGATCATATGGTTCTTACTTTTGGCTCTATTGAAATGGTGGATTACATTTATTGATTTATGTATGTTGAACCATCCCTGCATTCCTGGGATGAATCCCACTTGGTCTGGGTGAATAATCTTCTTGATGATTTGCTATATCCTCTTTGCTAATATTTTATTGAGAATTTTTGCATCTATGTTCATTAGGGAGATTGGCCTATAGTTCTCTTTTTTAGTTGGGTCTTTTATCTGGTTTTGGTACTAGAGTAATATTTGCTTCCAGGAATGGCTTAGGAAGAATTGCTCCCCTTTCAATTTCATTGAAGAGTTTGAGGAGTATTGGAATTCAGTTTTCTTTGTATTTCTTGTAGAATTCTGCAGTGAATCCATCTGGGCATGGGCTCTTCTTGGTTGGCAAGGACTTAATTACATTTTCAATTTAAATAATACGAATTGGGTTATTCAGCAGTTTTACATCTTCCTGATCCAGCTTTGGTAGTTCATATGTATCTAGGAATCTGTCTATTTCTTCAGTGTTATCGAACCTATGAGCGTAGAGGTTTTCGAAATAGGTGTTGATGACCTTCTGTATTTCCACCGAATTTGTAGTAATTTCAACTCTTTCATTCCTTATGGCATGAATTTGAGTTTTTCTTTCCTTTTTTTAATAAGGTTGTCCAGGGCCTTATTAATTTTATTTATTCTTTCAAAGAACCAACTCTTTGAGTCATTGATCCTTTATACTGTTTTCTTAGTCTCTATTGCATTAATTTCTGCTCTAATCCTTATAATTTCCTCCCTTCTTTCAGCTTTGGGCTTGGCTTGCTCTTCTTTTTCTAGATGTTTGAGTTGTAGCACCAGGTTGTTTGTTTATGTTCGTTCTGTCTTCCTGCTGTGGGAACTCAGTGCAATGAATTTTCCTCTGAGGACTGCTTTCATTGCACCCCACAAATTCTGGTAAGTTGTGTTTGTATTTGCATTTTCTTGTAAATATTGTTTAATTTCTTCTTTAAATTCCTCTGTGACCCACTGATTGCTCAAGAGTGTATTACCAAGTTTCCATGTGTTTGTGAGGCTTTTGCTGTTGCTTTTATCATTATTTTTTAATTTCATGGCACTATAATCTGATAACATGCATGGGATAATTTCAATTCTTTTGCATTTATTTAAACATGTTCTGTGGGCTCATATATGGTCTGTTTTACAGAATGTCCCATGTACTGCTGAGAATAATGTACATT
>PVJX010032646.1:0-20271 GCA_004027295.1 Dolichotis patagonum
TAGTGTCAGGATGCAGGTACCTGACTATGAAGCTCTGAGTTTCAGGGTTAGGGTTAGGTATTGTGTTGGCATGCAAGTATCCAAGTACTATTGTACAGGTAGTAGAGTTAGAGTTTGGGTTAAGTTTAGGGATAGTGGTGAGTGCAGGTACCCAAGTATTGCAATGCAAGTATTAAAGTAAGTGTTAAGGTGCAGGAAGGGAATAGTGTTAGGATGCAAGTGTCTGAATATTGGGCCTTTGTATTGTTGTTTATGTTAGGGTAAGATATATTATAAACAGAGTATTGGGGTATAAGTTTTAAAGTTAAAGTTAGATTCATGGTTGGGGATGGCAATGGAATATAATTACCCAAGAACTGGGGTGCAGGTGTAAAGGTTAGAGTCGGTGTTGTGTTACAGTTGGAATCAGGAATAATGTTGGGGCATAAGTACTTGAGTATTTGTGCATGGATATCAAGGATAGGGCTTGCCTTAGCATTATAGTTGGAGTATTTGATTAGGCTTAGGTATAGTGTTGGAGTGCAGGCACCCGTGTATTGAGATGTGGGCATTAGAGTTAGTGCTATGAAGAATGTTAGCATTAGTGATAATGTTTGAGTGCAAGTACCTGAATATTTGGTGCAGGTATTAAGATTAGGGTTACAGTCAAGGATAGTGTTGTGGTGAATGTACAAGAGTATCCACTCAAGTGTGGTCATTATAATTAGAATTATGGTTAGGGAAAAGGTTGGGGTTAGAAACAGTGTCAGTTTGCACATATACTAATATTGGGGTCTAGGTAATAGAGTTATGTTTAGGATTAATCTTAGGGTTAGGAGTAGTTTTGTGGCGCTATTACTCAAGTATTGTGGCATTAAGGTTTGAGGCAGGGTTATTTTTGGGTCACAAGAGCCCTAATATTTCAGTGCAGTGGGGGGTTTAGTTTTAGGATCATGGTTAGGGTTGTGATTAGTGTTGGGTGCAAATACCTGAGTATTGGCTTAGGGTTAGGTTTAGACTGAGGGTAAGGGTTAGTGATAGTGTTTGCCTGCAAGTATCCAAGTATTGAAGTAAAGCATTAGGATTAGGGTTAGGGTTAGGGCTAGGGTTAGGGTTAGGCTAACAAAAATCCTGAGCTCCTCTGATGATAAAGGCTGAATTTATACTGGGGAATCCAACATGACTAGCTCCTCCAGGAGAACCAATGGTTCCAAACAGCAACATTTAAGAGAATCCACAATGCCTCTCTCTTCTCCGCATCTTTGTGTTGGCAACTTTCCTCAGTTGAGCCATCTATACTGGGCACCATACTGATTTAATTCAGCTGGTGTTAAATTGACCACCAGTTTTTAATCCATAACAACCCCCAAAAGGGAAACAGTACTATTTAAACCACTGTGATAAAATCAGGCAAGTTCCAAAAAAATCACTTTAGAAATCTCTGATCTTTAAAGAGTAGGCTGATGAACTATTGATTTTCTACAACGGTTTTATATCACCTCACCTGTATGTGATGTGATTTAGAAACTCAAGAAGCTTTTTTTTCTTTTAAAGAGGTTTCTAAATTTAAACCGTTTATGGTTCTGAATAACTACACCTAGCAGTAATATGAACTTCAATGAGTCAAATACAAATGTTCTAAGAAGTTTCAATGTGGAGTTTCCACAGTTGAAGAAAGGTTTCTTTGTGTACAGTGCTAGTTGGTTGCTTTGTATTTAATCTTATCACATTCTAGGCAATCCAGATAAATGACATTTCCAGAAAGTAATTAGTATGCTTTAGTCGTTATACACTTATATACTCAATAGAATTTTTGCAAATGTGAGATGAAATCATTCTGCTTAATCAATAAAACGATTTGAAGCAGGTACAGGTGTCATGGATGCTGCCTTAATTAAGTTCAGACTTCGGTACCAAAATAAAGCATATGAGATGGCTTAACTGAGAGGCATTTATTTATTATAGTTCTGTGGACTGGAGTGTCTAAGATTAAGGGACAAGCAAATATAGTCTCTAGTTTTTTTATAGTCACAAGTTTTTATGTAGTAGTGAGATGTTAACTGCTTTTGACAAAGTCTCAGAACACACTGAAATGTATTGGTTTCTAGCCACAATAGAAAATTTGGTTCTTATGTTTTAAAATGTGGGTATATTCAGCAACAAGAACATACAAATCACCTTTTTCAGAATTCTCTTCCAACAACCTGTTTCTCTTATACAAAAGTTATTATGTGGCCCTCTTGTCAGTATACTTCAGTTTCTTAGTTTCTCGGGTAACAGTTCCTTTCAAATTGCAGTTGTTTTTGTCTCCTAGAAATGGATGATCACTGTGTTGTATAGCAGGTCACTATGATGCACATTGTATAAACTAATCCCCAATTGAAAAGCCATTCTGCCTCTGTACCTTCTGCTTGTTTATCCCATATGAGCCCTAGACAACCAGAAAAAACGGCTTGATATTTTTAGGAATGATTCTGGTCAGTGTCCATTGATGTAAATAAATCTGCCTCCAAATCCCAGGTGTCATTTGCATGTTTCTGGTTGCCATTGCATCTGTTGCATTGCCCCAGAAGACTGATCATGACGACCTCTTTTGTCATTGATCATGGCCCTCATGGGTGGAGCAAGGACCTCTTCAAGTCCTGATGGGAAGAGATGCCCTTGAGATTTCTCCAGTCCCCTCAGAGGTCTGGAGGAAAATTCCTGGTCCCCTGCTTGAGTGTTCATATTGGACTCCAAAAGGAGGAGGTGCAGTCTGTCTGTCTGTCTGCCTGCCTGCTTAATTCTGTTAAAACTCCTGGGGGATCCCCAGTTTGTCTATCAGTCCTACTCAGCTCCAACAAAAGAGGAGTCTAATCAACTCTTGCTAATCACAACCACCCTCAAGGGAAGGGGGTTGGAATGTTTAACCCCTGAGTGCCTGCTGAATGCATATGTGAGTGAGTGGAATGATAAGCAATAGGCTATTCCTTCTGTGCACCAAGACTTGGAAGTACTGGTCTCAGTGGCTTAAAAGGCCCTCACTGGCATTTCTGTGCTAATGGATATAAGGCATAATGGAGGCCTGACACCTTTCTTGGCTAAGTTGCACCTAAGACCCTGCAAGGGGTGACAAGGCAGACATCTGAATGGTCTCACTCTGTGGGGCATTTATCCTTTGTCTGTTGTGCCATCACTCCAGGATACACAACACACATGTAGAAAGTCAGAGATGGGAACTGATTAGTTAAAACCCACAGTTCCTGAATAGAGGAAAAAGGGCTTTTACCAAGTTAAAAATGAAACCAAACTTCTCCTTGCATCTCAAAGAAAAAAGGAAAAGAAAAAAGAGGCCCATTTTTCCTAAGAACTCCATCTTGACACCCTCTTCAGCTGCTGCAGTTCCCACCAACTCCTATAGCTTCACTCCCTGCTCGTGACTTGTCTACTTCCAATCAACTGAACTGATTCCAGCTAGCCATTGCTTACATTTGGCCACACAACACTCCCCACAAAGATGTGCCTGTCCTTGTCAGATAGCAACATCTAATGCCCACCCAGGATGACTATCAACAATCACTCCTGAGTTCCACATTTTGACTGAGAAAACAATGGTCTGTGAACCCTGACAAGTGAATTGCACTCTGTTGGGCCTGAATAGATATGGTAGACTGAGCTCTATATTATTTGGCCCCTGAGAGTTCACAGTCATTGCAAAAGTTGGGTCAAATCTGTAACGATCTTGGTGGAAAATGGAACAGAACTCTGTCTTCAAAGGTTTCCTCTGTCAAAAAGGTACCATCCTCAAGGCAACTGAGATTCTTGCCTCTTGCCCCTTCTTCCAGGAACAAACTTACAGCCTTCAAGGCCATCTCTTTCACATCAATCAGGTCAGCCTCTCTGTTTAACCTTGCACTTTCAAGTTTGACTTTTCCCAAGAAGAAGATGGTGCTTGCATCAGCCTGAGAGAGATAACTGCAATCCTCAAGTTCTGAAAACTCTCCTTCCAGACTACAGACTAAGGACTCACCTCTGGGCCTGGTTATCAGCCCTGCTGCTCACCATGACCATTGTTGCTATCAGATGCCATGAGAAAAACAAACAGGCATCCATCCATATGTCAGCCTGATAGACTGTTAATAACCTTGGGTAAGATCTCTATGCCATTAACGATGCAGCCATCACCTTATATTCCATGATTCCCAATCAATACACCCTTTTTGGACTGTTTCTGAATTGCCACAAGGGTTTGAGAACTCTCGCACTATGTGCAAGGACAACAGATTTGGCTGCTCTGACACTGCCTGTTTCTCTGTCCCTTCCAGCTCCATAATTCTGTCACTGTCCTCTGGGCCCTGAGATTGGTCCATTGACCACCTTCCCCTGATTGTGAAACTCTATCCTGGGACAGCTCCCCCGGCATCAAACAGTACTCCACGCCATGAGAGGCTCAACTAGGAATTCAAGCACACATCTAAAGACTTCGGAACTTCAAAATACTCATAGGCTCTTCAACTTCTGAAATACACTTTCCCTGCCTGTAAAACCATCTCAAGACACCTGAGCTGCCAGTATCAGTGTAATTACCCTCCATATATAGTATTTGGTCTTCTGCTACCAAAAGCCAGCTGGCACACCTGCCTAGACCTAAAGAATGCCTTCCTCTGCCTTTGATTGACACCTGAAAACCAGCTCCTCTTCACAAACACCCCAGTTCTGGATTCAAAGGTTAACTGACCATGACTTGACCTTCCAGAGATTCAAAAACTTGTTTACTCTCTTTAGAAAATATCACTACACTTCTACTTGGTGACACCCAAAATTCTTGCTGGAAAGGCACAAAAGCTGTGCTACAGTATCTGGTAGAAACTGGTTACAAGAAAAAAAATTCACAAATTTTCTTGGAGTTTCTGTAAAATCTGGATCCTCGAGCTATTCTTACTCAGACTGGCAGTCCCTGGGAGCACCCAATGGCCTGCATGTGCAAATACTTGGATCTGATTGCTAAGGGCTGCCTCTCCCCTTTGCCTGTCACTTTGCCAGACACAGTCTGTCACTCCTTCTGATCAAGAAAGAGGAGGAGCTCAACTAAGACCAAAGCCTAACTGTCCAGATGCCACATGCTCTATTGGGATAAACTGTTGTAAAAATGGGCCCCCTGACGGATGCTGAGTGCAACATGTTTGTGGATGAAAGTAGCTCTGTTAGAAATGAAATCCAATGGGCTAAATATGCTGTGGTCACTTGGACAAAACTATTTTGGTCAAAACTCTCCTTCAGGAGTGATCTGCACTGCAAACTGTTTCTGCTGCTGTTTGGAAACAAGCCACAGATGATGCCAAATAATCTGATCCAGAGGGCTAAGCCCCCTCTAGGAATTAAGTTAACTGAAACATCAACCCCAGTCACTAGACCTACGCCCATCATATGTTCTACAAGCTCAAGCTACTATTCTGATTCCCATATCCCTGCCAGCTCAGGCTTCAGTGTCTGAGTCACTACCCCCACCTCCCATTCCCTACCCATACTGAGAAGACAATAAAAGTTTATAGAGTCCTGCTGTAAAAAAAAAAATCATCCTTAGCTGTGGCCTACCCTTGATCACTGGCAGTGACAATGGGTCTACATTCGTAACAAAGGTAATTCAAAAACTAGACTGAATAAAGCTACCTACAGCACATAGGCCACAAAAAAGAAACAGCCTGTAACCAGTTAAAAGACCAGTTGTATCTATAGACAATTCCTTCAGACACATATAACCTAGGTACATATTAACTACCACTTCAAGTTTCAGAAATCCAGCATTAGATCCACTGGAAAATTTACCTGAACAGCTCCTCCAAGATTCACACTGAAGAAACAATACACTCAAAGCTCTGCTCTGGTCACTCTGGAGGCTGACTAGTGCATGCATGTCATGGCTGAAGCCTGAGGACATCTTCACAAGATTGCTCCCCACCCTATTTCTCTTGATTTTTTGTGTCTTTTCAGGCTGCTTACCTCAATCCATGCTTCTCCACCTTTTTCTAGCTGTGCTTTTTGCCTTAAACTCTTTTGCCCCAAGAGAATAGAACAATCAGTCAAACACTTGGCCAAGATTTGATGAGTGTCCAAGGCACTTTGGGCACTCTCCTAGATCAGATTAACTCCCTCACTACCTTGCCAGAGTAATGTTACAGAACAGAGAGTCCTAAATGATGTCTCTTCCTAAAAGCGATTTAGGAAAAAACTCTGTAATAAGTCAATCTTGGGGAGCTTGGCTAGGATCCATCCTAGGATCACTGATCACACTAATGCTACTGCTTTTTGTCTCAGAAGATCATACGAAATATGCCCAGCAAAGATTTTTTGGGGAAACTAAAAGAGCCGGGAAAATGTAACAGAAAATGTGCCCCTTCCCCCAGCCAGTATACTTTAGTTTCTTGGTTTCCCAGGTAATAGTTCCTGTTCCAGTTCCAGTTGCTTCCATCTGGTCGCTGTGCTGCATAGCTGATCATTATGATGCACACTGTATAAACCAATCTCCAAATGAAAAACCATTCTGCCTCTGTGCTTCTTACTTTCTTATCCCATATAATGCCTAGATCACCAGAGAACAGGCGATTGATATTTGGGGAACGATTCTCATCAGTGCCTGTCAATGTAAATAAATCTGCCTCCCAATCCTGGGTGTTGTTTTGGTGCTTCTGCTTGCTTCTGCAATTACATTTTATAGGTGCACTTAGCAGATTATTCTTCTTTGATTACCAAACAGCTTGAGCTAGAAGTAGGAAATGTGTCAGCCATGACTCTTTAGGTGGCTCACTTGCAGTATCTTCAGTTAAGGGCTGGTCTTTGTGGGTCATTAGTTCATCTTCTGAACTCTTAAGTCAAGGTAAACTAGGCAAAAGGATCCACAAGTTCACTCCACTGAGTCCCAACACAATCTTGTCACAAAACTGACATGAAAGTGTTGGTGTCAATCCCTTTTCCAGGTTGAATATTCATTCTTCCTTCATTTAGCAGGTGGCATAGGACTGCCCTTGACTGTGGTCACGTTGTGAGAGCCAGACTGTGGATAAAAACTTGATACCTTTCTAAGTTTTTAGACAGAAGTCTAAATCATAGTATTTCCTTCCTAATTCCTCAATACACATCCTGAACACCTCACTTCAAAGATTGATTTTTGTGCTCTTTTCACCAAGTCTTGATAATTCTTGATAAAATTTCAGATTTTTGCATCCCATCCAGATGCACTGCATCTGAGTAGCTGGGCCAATGATTAGGGTTTTGAAGCAAGTTTAAAAGTAGAGGAACATACTTGCACTGGAATCAAACTTGGTTGTTTTTTAATATATTCAGACACAAGATTTTGTTCAAGATCAACTAAAACCAAACCTCTAGGATTAGGACCTGGGATTTTGTAATATGAAAGTTATTTCTCAAAACAGGGTCAGGTATAGAAGCAACTACAATTTGTATTCTTGAACTATTACCAATAATCATGTTAAGTCATCTTGACTGAATTAACAAATACCTTGTTCATTAGTAAAGTACACTTTTGGGTGTTTGGGTAGAGTTCACGACATTTGGTACCACATCTGACCACAACTCCTTCCTCTCTGTCACTCTTCCGCTGATGTGCTTCCCATGAACTAAGCTCTGCCACCATGAGCCAAGAATTTTTGCTCCTCCCAGGCCTCTCACAATGATGCCACTACAAGTACCAGCCGACCATGGACTAAAACCATTGAAATCATTGGAAAAACCAATAGGTAATTTTTCCCAGCAAGAGGAAAGCTAATGTATGAGCTTTACCATAGTAACAGATTTTTTTCTTATTCTTCTAAAGTTTCTGTTCCTAACAAGCTTTCAGAATTCTTTGAGACTTGTGGTTTAAAACTGCGGTCCATGAAATATGAATTCTGAGCCCGCAGCAGCATGATTGGGGAACTTCAGAAACACAGATTCCCAGGCTCAATCTGACAAATAAAATCAGAAATTATAAACCAGGGGCTCAGAAGTCTGTGTGTTAACAAGCCCTGCATATACTTCTGATGCAAGCTTAAGTTTAAAAACACATGCTTAAAAATAAAAATTACTTCATATTATTTATTGCTTTTGATAAGGGAGAGTTAATGCATTAAAAGATGTTTTATTGGCAAAAATATAACAGCACATTTTCTGTTTCTCTTTGTGTTCCATGCTGCAGATGTCGGCGAGAACAACAACGTTTTAAACATTGGCAGTGGAGGAGTTTGTGATCAGAGTTATGGAAATCTTTGAAGGTTAAATTCTCTCAGATACTTCCTCTTGAAGACCTTGTACCAGTTTGTGATTTCCAGGCAGATGTTTTCCATTATACTGCTACTGGGTCATGACAGAATCTCCACAGTTTGCAGTTACCATGACAACCACAATTTTTGCTCTGCAGAGAATAGTGTAAGCTCAGCACCTCTTTGCTTAGTAATAGAAATGTTGATCCACCAAAGGAATTGATGAGGTGGACAACTGTCCATCTGATAAAGCAGTGGTAAATTTGAAAGATCATGTTTATTATACATGTTTTACCCATTGGACAGTGCCTAGTTTCCACTAAATTTTCTAGACAAACAAAAATCCTTTATTGAGCCTTTCAATTTGTAAAATTATAAAAAGCTTGAGGAAGTGTTTTACTGTTATTATAAAGCATATTTTCCTTGTAGAAGGGAAAGATTCTAAAGAAAAATAGTCACAAATTTTAGTGATTCATATTATTGCTTTACATTCATTTGGATCGTTATTTTGCTCTTGGTTACTCATGATAAGTATGCAAGCGAGAATTAATTTGGGTGGCAGTGATAATATAATAACAACATTGACTTGAAAACTGTATAAGTAGCATCTAATTGTAATTTTATTTGGAAACTTGTTATCTAGGGTTTCATTAAATTTTATAAACACAAAAAAGTTATGGCAGAACATTTTTAGAATTAAGGTATTTTGAAAAATGAACCAATTATCATTTTAAAATTGAATCAAGAGAATGTTTTTTCCTCTACCAATATATGCTTAATGGTAGTTTTTCTTTCAAGGATTATCCATAGCATATGGAAATCACTTTCTGGTGTTTTATGACCTGTGTGAGAATGAAAATCTTTCAAGCAGAGGTATTTTAAATTATGGCCATTCTTTCAGCAGTATATCCTTTGTAGTCTGGGTCAAAGTTAGTATATATGTAGTATTTGAAATCCAATTCAATTTCTCTTACTACAGTAATGATTAGGAAGAAGACACACTGTTCATTTGTTTTCATAATCATTTCATGTTCTTGTCTTGGAGTTATTTTTATTAATATAATTAATCACTGTAACTCACTGATACACAACTTTCCATTTTTAGCCCGTTCTTTATTTTTTCATTCCATCATTAACATTTTAATTCAGTAAAGAGTTTAAAAATTTTCTCACTTTATTTTTTGTGTTGTAATATATAACATCCCCTGTACTCTTTGAGTTGGGTTCTTCTTGAAATTACAGATTTCAAAATTAGTATGTTTTTTAGTTTCCTTTCACCAGTTTTATATCTTTACCTTTTATTATTATTATTATTATTAATTTTTTAATCTGGACCGGGGATTGAACTCATGACCACGAGCTTGCAAGGCAGGCATTTATGCCGCTGAGCTAAAGCCCCAGGCCAACTTTTTATTATTACTATGTGTATTTCTATTATTTTGAAAGAAACATTATTGCTACCTAAATTTTGGTTAGTCAGTTGAAATAATTATTCAATTATTTCTTTGCTTGTACCCCTTGTGGTACCTGAGAAATTACTTGGATGCTCAATGAATGCTGAAAATTCACACTAAATTTTATCTCCCTGTAAATTCAAACTTTAATGCTGCAGTGTTCCATCCTTGCTTGCACTTTGAAAATATATGTGTATCTCCTTAAAATCTGAATGGAATGCATATTGAATCTATTTCTCTTTTACATATCCCAGGAGTTTTCAAATATTCTAAAATTAACATGGTTACTATTGCAATATGAAATTTAAAAGAAACTGCATTATAAAAATATCAGTGAAAATCAAGTTTGATAGTTGTTTTTCTGCCTTTTCTTCTCCATTCTCCATCACCTTGCAAATATAAGAGTCAGGTGTTTGTGTGTTTCTCTGTCTCTATCCCCTCTGAAATCACAGATCAAATTTTGAAAAGATTAAATCTTATCCCAGACAAATGTTTATACCTCCACTTAATCAACTTGATTGGCTTCAACACGACCTTGAGGATTAGGAAAGCCCACTTTTGGGTGGGTCCTAGGGGGGTGACTGAGAACCAGATCTGGTTACTGACCCCTTCTTCTCTGGAAATCATGAAATGAGCAGATTTCTTATATCATGGCCTTTGGTCACGATGTTCCATTCTTAGAGACAACAGACCATGAACTGGAACCTCAGAAACAGTGAATCACAATACACCTTTTCTCCTTAAAATGTGAGAATTTTGGTTAACTTTGTTCCAGCAGTGGAAAAACTGACCAACACAGAGGAAAGCCTATAATCTCCCTCTGTCTTCATTCTGTTCCATTTCTTTCTATCCATTTTCTACCCTGTTCTAGGCTATGAGTTGACCTTCTGAGAAAAGAAGTATAGAATTTCAATACTGAAAGATAGCTTAGAAGTTATTAGACCAGCTATTCTGATCTTGAAAGTGCCTAGAACCACATAGGGCTGAATGAAGTGGGCTTGTTGGGGTTGGTAACGTCTTAGCACCATCCCAAGAGAAAGGGGACAGGGAGAACTCGGCGCCAGTTAATTATTGCGATAGGAGAAGATGGGTGATTTTATTTTCAAAACAATCAAGAAATGTGCTTTTACATAAAAAGTCCAATTTTCAGTGCACATAAAAATGTATTATCATTCAAATCAAACATATATTCAGGCCAAAATTAGCCCGTAAGTTGCTAAGTTTTCAAAAACTGATTAAACTCTTGTTTCATAGATAAGAATATTAACATCCAAACTGACTAATAAGTGTGCCGAAGACTGTTCCACCACACAGATTACAATTTTCTTAACTAGACAGATGAGAACACTCTCTGAGAATGTAGTATAAGTGAACTGCTTCACATCTTTGTGGAGTGAAGAAGTTTTTTGTGTTCATGATCAGAAAGTAGCAAGAAGGTCTTGAGCTAGTAATGTAGTTTGATCCTGAGAAAGAGATAGAATAATGTCTAACTTATGTTAGTTAAGGTACTTTACAACTCAATGTTCTTTGCTGCAGAAAAACATAACAAGCTTTTGTTTTCACCATGCTTTTGATAATACAGGGGAATTGGTATATTCTGTTATTTATACTAGATTATTTATAAGTATAGAAATAAAAACTGCATACTAGTATAGTCATAGGAATTACATATAATTTAGAGAAATAGAAAATTATCTCATAGAATTGGAAGACAGCTTTGCTTTTCTTTATATTATTGCACTGCATTTTGTTTTCTGAATCTAAAGTGTCTTTGCTCCAAAGGTACAAGAACTTCCAGCAGCTTTGGGGGAGTGTGACGTAGATCACACTTGTAGAAAGTAGTATTTCTCTTTCCTTCAGGTTTTGGGCTTGATGAGATTTTACACGGCTGAGCATGCATTGTTCCTTGCTTTACAGAGTGCATGAGACTGGGAACAGAACCAACCAGACCACAGATGGGTCAAATCTGTAAATGATATTTTGGCTACAAAGATGAGGAAAGACCACAAAACTATCACAAAGTCTACTTTAAATGTTTAATTATGCTGATGTTAGACATCAGTGAATCTCATCCCACTTCACATGAGAAACTTAAAAACTACCCGTGCCTAACCTCTATGGCCAGAAATTCTGATTTAATTGATCTCTGATCTGTGAACACAGATAACTTATTGCAGTCCATCTCCACATGTTGATAATAGCATATGGTACGGTAATAGAATAAATTCCTCTCCAGTGCCTGCACCAGTCTTGTCATGCACCCCAGGACATAAAGCATTAGTATCTACAGAAGAAGACAAGTCTTTGTGAATCTTTTTCTGACATGCTGCACACTGAAGAGGAAATTTAGAGGTTGTACCTATGAGATACGTCAAAATTTTCAGTGAATGTTTAAAATTTGTAAAAAGTATTAAATAACAGGTGCATTGCCATTAATTCTCCTCAAAATACTCCTCCTTACTTCAAACACACATATTTTTGTTCTTACTATTGTTTAAACAAAAATTTTCTAAGTACATATTTTCACTACATAATGATCATATTTATATTTGAGAGTTTGTACATGAATATAATGCAGTTTTTTCACATTCCCTTGCTTTCCCTTCCATTCCTTTTTCCTTCATCTCTCAGTCCTCTTCCCATTTTGAAAAGTTCTCTCTACTCCTTGTTTTATCTTTTGTTTTGATTTTTAAATCATTTATACTTTGGGTTTCTCATAGAAGAAAAATCATGTAATATTTAAGCTTGTATAGTTCTGGAAGTTTTCCTTCCTGAGTGTCTTTATGAAGAGTAATGAAAATACAGTGAATCGTACTGCCAAGTACCGTACAATGGACAGGTAAGCTGGTCCACTTTATTGATAGATTTGACACTGCAACTTCCGACTCTCTCTCAAACTTACGGTGAACATAAAGATGAATATTTTGAATAAGTATAGGATATCGAGTAGCCACAGCATTGAAACTAAAGATACTCATTTAAAAAGGCTTCCAGAACTGCTTGAGAAAGTGACAAGAACAATGGGATATATGTGTTTCCAGTGAGGGTGACTATTTTGAGGGAGATTAATACCTATGTGTCTTTTTTATAATATTTTTGTATAACCAGATTAATACTTATATGTCTTGTATTATAATATCTTTTAAAAATTAAATATTGACTGTAGTTTGTGGTCAGATCTTGTAAATAAACCCCCAAATCTCATGTGTTCAGCTGTGGGAAATTCAGAAGGTAACTTGAGAGTTGCTAAACTTATCAACATTTCAGTTCATTGATGAGTTCATAGCTAATGGGGTGATTAGGAGGTGGAAGCTTGTAGGAGGGAGTAGATCACTGGGAGTGGGCCTTTGAAGAAATACCTTTTCTCTGGCCCTTTCCTTTCTCTCTGCTCTCCAACTTTCCTCTTCCAAGCCCTTTTGCCATGTTATTTCTGCTTTGGAGTGAGTGAGCCAAAATAACCCTTTCCTCATTTAAGTTACATATATCCAATACTTTGCCCCAGCAATGATAAACCATCTAGTTTACATCATAAGTGTCAAAGATGACTGAATTTATAATCACTGTGTGTGTGTAAATTTTCCCTGCATAGTGATAGAGTTCCCAATGAAATTGGTGTGTAACAATTAAATTTTAGGGCAGATTTCAAAGAATTATTCAAAAAACTCTATCCAATACTCCATATTGAAAATTATGGTTTTTGTCTCTGGAATGCTTTAATTTTTTTCTATGCAGTGGATCTACTGTGACTAACTCTCAGAGAAAGACTAGTAAATGGTACTTGATTTGATTATTGTTCACATCTTCTCTACTGAAGGACCACTAGTCTTCAGTTCTGTGCAGCATGAGAGGCACTCAGTAGACCCACCATGTAGAAAAAGTTAAAGCATTCCAGAAGCAGTACCATAGTTTCTATACGGAGTATTGTATATAGCCTTTTGATTAATTCTTTGAAATCTGCCCTAAAATTTAGTTGCATAGCAATACGCTGTTTTATATAAACAAAATGTTTATTTACCGTACAAGAAATTATACAGCCATAAGAAGAAAGTGGAGATTGCAAGGTTACGTGTACCCTACATGTCTGTGTGTGATGTCTTCTGATCATTTAAGATCTGACTGGTTGTCAAAGTAACGCTCGAAGCTCAAGGTCAGTCATAGAGAGCTGAGGTAAATCTCGTAATACTCTGATGTGGCCATTGCAACAGGTCTTAATGTAATGCGTTTGGGAAAAAATTAATCAGTCTTCCATATCATGTACAGTGTTTACTCCCTAACTAGACTTGTCTTCCGTATCATGCACAGTGGTTACTCCCTAACTAGACTTGTCTTCCATATCATGTACAGTGGTTACTCCCTAACTAGACTTGTCTTCCATATCATGTGCAGTGGTTACTCCCTAACTAGACTTGACCTGCTAAGGTTACAATTTTTGTTTTTTTCTTTAAGTTCACCAATACAGTTACCACCCACCCCATGGTGTTGGGACAATATTGGTTCTAGAAATGCTGTCTCATGGACTAAAAATTTTCACCTTCTACTTGTTTTCATTCACTGTGATAACTATTTTTCTAATCTTCAAAGCAGCAAAGATCTTGTTACTGTTATCTATAGAATAATTTGCCATGAATTTTCTCCTTCAAGGTAGATTAACCTCAGGGATTTCATGATCATTTCTTCACTAGTATTTCGGGATTTGTCATTTATCACTCTAAGGGAGAGAGAAAATGTAGATATATGGATTTGTTTACATTTAAACTATGAGCAACTTCATAATTTATATTTAATCCTCTCAGTTTTTTCATACAGATGTTTATATGGTAAGAATAACTAGTATTAAAATGTAGGTGTTTTAATACTTAACTTCAAAAAAGTTACTGTAGTAAGCATAAAACTTTAAAGCACATATTTCCAAAAATCTATTTCTCAAAACTGGATTTGTAAGGTTTGTTAGCGATTGCCACATGTATGCATGCGCATACACAGACACACAGACACACACAGACACACACACACACGATGTATTGGTTTGGAAATGCTTCCTAAATAAATATAAACTGGCTGATTTATCCAAAAACTGCGAACTTGTGCCAAGTAACACTAGAAGAATGTAGTTTAATATATTTTCACAATTTATTGAACTGATCAATCCATTTTGGAGGATCAAGAGATAGCACTGATGATTTTAAGAAAAAATAACTTTAGAAAACATGTTCATGATGAACTGTGAGGCCACAAACTTCCAAGACCCAAACAGGTTTCAAATCCTGGCTTTCTCATTCAGCCAGCTGTGCGACCATGTGTAAGCTACTTGATTTCCTAAGCAGAAATTGGACAAATAAGAACTATTTCACGAGTTTGCTCTGAGATAAAAAAAAATAGATGAATTATATAAAGACCTTCAAACACAGAGATCTTCATTGTAACAATCCATGTGAATTCTCTCCCTGTCCTGGGTCACTGTCTTTCCTGATGGCCCCACATGCACATGCACATGCACATGCATTTGCATGGTTTTAACTGGGTTTCACATATGCATTATGCTCTTGTTCACTTAATTATTTATTATAAAAATGAGCCTGTATTGACATAGCCTATATGATGTAGTCAACCACTAGTATTCCATAATATACATCAGCTTCATTAGACAATTGCTTATTAGTGGACTTTTGAGTTATCTTCAAATTTTCCCTTTTGTAAACAGCCTTGTATGAACAGCTTTGAAAAATTATTTGTTTGCTTTTAGATTATTTTCAAGGAGTCTATTCCTTGACATGAAATTTCTAGTCACAAGGAAAGCCACATTTTATTGTTTTTGTCACAAAGAGTGCTGCAGAAAATTTGAATCAATTTATAATGTCATTTAGAATATATAAGCCTACCTTTTTACCCTAACGTGTCATCAATGGAATTTTATTGCTTTTTTTTGTTGTTGTTTAATGGGTATATACTGGCACTTTAATGTTCCTTTAAAGTAATTTTATTTAATTTTCAGAATCTTGTGGATTTGAGTATGTTCATTTGGTATGTGTTTTACCTGTTTGATATTTATTTCTAGAATCATAGTTTCCATGTAACTTCATTTTTAGGACAAGTGTATTATTACATTTTTAGAATGATGAGGAAGTCGTGTGATTCCCAGTGTTTCCTCTACTTACCTTCCATCATCAATCTCTCTGAAGTTGATAGACATTAATGGATCTTAAAATTTCTAGTACAGGAATGATACAGAAAATTGTTTAGTGATTAAATCTATTTGGTTGGTCAGGAGTATTTTTCACATCAGTTTTTCTTAAAAACCAGAAGAAACATGATCCTAAATTTACATTTGTAATTTACCGATAGCCTTTAAATATGATCCAAATAATTTTTGACTTAGTACATACAGGGGACAGACCAATGTGCATATGATCATTCAGAGGACTGGCTGTGCCTACAGGATCTTTTCTGTATTGTCAAGGTCAAAAATAGGTCACTATCTACTTTGGTTTTTTAGGAAGATAACTAACTTCAGACAATGTATTCCATCTGAGTAGTGTTTGGCTTAGCAATAACTAACTGGTCCTTCTAGTCTAGCATTTGGTCTTGACTTCAGTAGTGATAACTTGTTTATCTGTGTGAGCCCCAATTATTAAGACATTGTCTTGATTTTCCCTTCTTGGTACCCCACAGGAACAGTTTTCTGTTTCCAAACTTAAAATTAGTTGGTGCAAGATTAGTTGTTTCTTTGACGTGTTCATTGACTGTACACATTGACTTCTTGCCTATCTTTAGCCTTAGGAACTATAGAATCATTTTATGAATTGTTAATAGACGAAAGCTCTGCCCTTATAATCTAAAATTGTAAACTCTGCCATTGTTTCCCAGAAAAAAGAGTGTGCATTATTTACTTAACAAATGAAAAAGCTCTTTCCTGCCAAGATGCAAAAATAAAGACTCATTTATATGCATACACGTGTCTTAAATACTCCTTTTCTGTGTTAGGAAAACATGTGTACTTTGTAAAAGAGCAGACATATTGAGGATTGTGCACTGAACTACAGAGAAAGGAGCAGGAACTATGACAAAGTGGCAATCATCTGCAAACATGGTTCACTAGATGTCACCCTGTGCTCGAATCAGGAGTAATATTTTACTGACAGGGCATACCAGCTGGAAAGGTGCCTTTAGTTTCCTACTGTAGAGCTCTTATCAGCCCCTAAAACCTAAATTGATGAAATATCCATGTGTGTAAATGATTATAATTCATAAAACTAACTTTTAACTTTAATCAAATTAATCTAAGGTTAATGAAGTTTTGACATTTTAGCAGGGAGGTGTTATGCTAAACTATTATGTAATTTTACATAACTCATAATTACATAAAAATTGGAAATGCAAGTAAGTGAGAAAAGAAAAACTAAATTGTCTTAACTCCAGAAATAAAATCATATACATTTGAATATAGTCTAGAATTTTTTATATACAAGATTCATATTAAAAAGTTAGCTCATACATCACACAATAACTACTGCCATGTTAAAAAAAATTTTACGGCATATAAAATACCAATTATGTGACACAGAATTTTATTATCTATTAACTTGTCCCATGTAGTCAAACACAGGTACCATATGCCTGATACCCTAATACAGTGAGAAAAGATGTGAGCTTTAATATACTTTTCTTATTTGTTCTATATTACTGTGTATGACATCATAAAATCTTACTTAAACTATGTTAACACTTTGCCATTGAAGTAATTGTGCAAGTTTAAAATAAAATCTGATGCCAAGCAAAGTACTTGACATGAAAATGTTTACTGCTAAGATTTCAGTATAGTAACCAGCTTCATGACAGTTTTAAGCTAGGTTGTCAACTTGATGGGCTCAAGAGCCACCCAGGTGCTAGTAATAAAGCACAATTCTGGATTTTTCTGCATGGGTCCTAGGGTTGCATGGGTCCTAGGAGCTTGTCTAAAATGAGGGAAGTGATGTGGGTCCAAGGGTCCTTGAGATTTTATCCTTCCTCCCTGGAGTGATCTCCTATTCTGCTTCCCAGCGACCCTGCAGTAAGCAAGGTTTTTTGTTTTGTTTTGTTTCTTGTATCACGATGTTCCTGTCGGAGAGCCTGCTAGCCCTGGATTGAAATCTCTGAAACTATGAGCTAAATTTCATCTCTCCTTCAAGTCTGAGTGTTGATTATTTTGTCCCCATAATGGGAAATCTAGTACAGGCCCTCAAGGAGTTTCTAAGATTAAATAACATATTAAGTAGTTCCTTTAGTTTTGATAGAATAATACAGTCCTATACTTTCTTTTTTATATGTGCCAAAGAATCAGATAATAAACTAAAAGCTAACTACTATTGTTTCCTATATCTGGGTAATAATAAACTAATATCAACACAATAAAAATTTTTACTAAAAATCGGCATCAACATTTTATTATTCTTTTAGGTGATACCTATTTTTAAAATACTTCATATTAATTTCAAGTTATTACATGCTGACATTGTGCTACACTTATGCATGAGTATACACATATAATACAAATATTATTTTTCTGAAACAACCCTACAAGAAGGTATTATTGTTAATTCAGTTACAACAAAGGAGAAACCAAGACCTAGAGAAGTTACTCAGTAGAGACAAGTCAGGGGCAGGTCTGTGGCTCTGAAGCCCATGCTTTCATTATTGCATCTTACTAAATGTTGGGAGATGAATGATGAGCCAAGTCAAACCTTCCCTGGACCTTCTCATAAATATATAAAAGAGAAAATGCAGGGCATTAGAGCAGAACTAAAAGGAAGAAAGTGACATAATGTAGCAAGATATTTTAGTTCACTTCTACTGTAGCATATCATATATTGTTTAGCTTTAAAAGAGAAAAACTTATTTCTCACAACTCTTGAGGCTAAGTCCAAGGTCAAGGCCTCTAGCAGAGCCAGTGTCTGAGGAGCGCTCCTTTCCTTATATATGGTGCATTCTTTGGTCCTTGTATAGTAGAAGAAAAGAGTTCTTGGTATGATCTGTTAAACAGCCATGGAAACCATCATAAAGTTTCATCTCTCATGACCTCTCATTTCCAAAGGCCCCATTTGCTAATAATGATCACTTTGGGGTTAGTATTTCAACACACAAATTTAGAAGAGGTACACATTAACAACAGAACAGAGGGCAAGGAAAAATCTTCCCTTAGAAATTTACATTTGAGCTTTGTATTCTTCATGTAAGCAAATATTAAAATTTGTGAATGTAATAGAGGAGTTTGAGATCAAATAAACCTTTTATGGATAGAAGAATGGCTCTTAAACAGAAATGAACATAGTAGAATTGAAGAGTGGCTGAGACATCTCTTGCAAAGTGATCACCAGTATGAAAACAATAAAGTATTAGAGGTCAGATGATCCCAAAATGTATAGGCCTTGTTAGAAATGTCTGCCCTTGACTTAAATGCTTCAAGGATCACTCAGTACTTTTAAGTTTGTAGAAGCTGTTTCTGCATGGAAATCCTTGGCAAATTTATAAAATTCCTACAGAAAACCACACAGATATATTTAAAATATCATCCATTTTTGTAAAAAAGTATTTTGCTTTAAGTAAGTCTTTAGTTGTCTGAGACTTTGCTTAGTTACTTATTACTTTTTAATTTTAATTACTCTTCACATATCCTACTGACAAGCTTTTTGATTACAGAATGTTTGTCCAATATTTTCCATATAAATTGTGCAGTGTTTGCATCAATAGTATTTCTGGTCTACATGCTTTAAAATACTATGTAAGGGGCCCCCAGGAAATTGAGCTTCTGGCTAGCTACTGGTACACTGGACCGAGTCCCAGAAGCTCCACTGCCTTAGTACTGCATGCCCAGCGACCTTCTCTCAGTTCAGGAGGCAGAGGTCAAGCTGGGGGATTAACTAACTGCCCAGGAGATCTTTCCCACTCCCTAGGACAAAGGACTGCAGCCTGAGTTTCCACAGGCTCCAGTTCCCCAGGCCCAGCATCCACCTTACAATTTAGGGAGCCAAGAGCCTGCAGAGAGGAGTTAGTACCCCTTGAGGTGAGTCCTGCTGCCCCAAGGCAGGCTTATGGAGAGTTGTTGACCTGTGCTCTGGGCAATTGAGCTTCTGGATAGCTACTGGGTACACTGGACTGAGACCTGGAAGCTCCAAGGCCTTAGTGCAACACGCTCAGTGGCCTTCTCTCAGTTCGGGAGGTGGAGGCTGAGCTGGAGGCCTGACAGCCCAGTGTGGGCTGCCCTGGGGAGAGCTTAAAACCAGCACTCACAGCGATTGTGATCATACTCACCCCCTTGGACATGGGACTGTGGCCCAAGATTCTGCGGAACCCAGTTCACAAGGCCCAGCTTCCACCTTTGAATTTAGGGAGCCAAGAGCCTGTGGGCAAGCCAGCGCTGCTCCAGGAACTGAGGGTGCAGGAGGTAACTGGCCACACATCCAGAGGAAGCTTTGGAACACCACTCAAAGCAAGGAAATATAGAAAAATGACAAAAGAAAAGACCAAAAGGCAGGCTCAAAACTCCAGCCCACCCCAAGAAAGCTTAGGAGCCATGTACATAGAAGAAAAAAGAAGCCATACACCTGGAATGTCTGAAATGATATCAAATG
>PVJX010032647.1:0-20282 GCA_004027295.1 Dolichotis patagonum
CCATACTCACCTGCTATTTCTTTCTGATGAATTGACCATTCCATTTCCAAAGTTCTGAAATGGCCAACAGACCACAGAAAGAGTTCTCTTTAGGCTCCTGTTTGAAACCAGCAGCTACAGCGATTTGCTGGCCTTGCTTCAGGGCCACCAAGATGTCATTCTTATGAGTTGGAGATTGTTATAAGATACTAACCAGGGCTGGGGATTTAGCTCAGCTGCATAAGAGCCTGCCTTGCAAGCACGCGGTTGTGAGTTCGATACCCGGTACCAATTAAAAAAAAAAAAAGCTAACCAATCAAGGCAAATTTCAGTTGTAAAAGTGAATGTTGAAATTGAAATCATGCAACTACAAACAACAGAGAATCAGGAACTATTCCCCGTGTTCAACAGTTTGCTCCCTTCTACATACATATGCAGGCACACACATCCTTATGTGCACTCATACTTCTGGTTCGATACAAGGTGTCAAAAAACTAGGCATGCTCACACAGGCAGCTTTCTATCAGCATCACAATCACTTGCATAAAGGCAACCTAGATCTGAAACTAGGGCATACACCCAAGTGTGAGTTAAGCCAACTGTAAATGGTCAACAGGAAAATTTTTACTTTGGTCAAGTCTGACCACCCAGGTTGGCACATCATTCTAATACTCTTTCTGGCACTGAAAGACGAAAAGAGATTCTTGGATATTCTGTATTCACCAATGGGGAGAGTTCCCATGGACCTCCTCTGAGTACAGGCATGAGAGGAAGACTGTCAGACCCATGTAAAAAATAATGGTAAGTTGGAGAAAGACTTCTGATACTTAAAATGTGAACTTTAACATTGTATCATCTGTGATAGCCCCATGAAAAACTGTATGTATATATGGTACACTAATGACATCTAATACATTCTGGAAGAAGGAATTTTACCTAGTATTATAGTATATCTAGTATATGTATAGCATAAACACACTTTGTGACAAAATTGCATCAGTATGCTCCACGAAATAATACTTGGTAACAAGTGTTACCAACAGCACTTGTAAGAATAACAACAGTATACATACACTGACCATCTACTAACTCCTCTAGAGTAGATTAAGTGCCACAGCAAGGTGTTGGGGCAGTTGTGAGAACTATCTGCAGCACAGTAAAAAGGTTAGGAACACAAAACTATTCTGCTTTACCTTAAGAAAGATGATATTTTCATTTAAAGTTAAAAAGAAACATGAAAATGAACAAAACAAGTTTATCCACTCTATTTGTGTTCAGCCATTACTGTAAGGCAAGTGGGAAATAAAAGATACATTACAAATGAAGAAATAAATCTGTCCTTATTTACAAATGGCATGATTATCTATATAGAAAATTCCAAGAATGGGCCAGGGATTTAGCTCAGCAGAGTAAGCATCTGCGTGGCAGGCGTTAGATCATGAGTTCAATCCCTGCTTAAAAAAAAAATTTCTTCCAGCAAAAGTCCTACAACTGATAATTTAGCCTAAGAAGTTGTATCTCCCTCTACTAGCAATAGTATGTTGAGAGCTATGAAATACTAGTGAAAGAATCAAAGAAAAATGAGCTACATGGAAAGATTTATGTTAATTGAATAAAAGAATACATATCCTAAAGGTGCTAATTCTCCCCATACTGCTAAGCAGGTGTGTTGCAATTCCTAGCAAATCCCCAAAAAGACTTTCTAGTTGTAGACAAGATTATTCTCAAATCGACATTACAAAGCAAAGGACTGCAATAGCTAGAACAATTACAAAAAAGATAAGTGAAGCGGGATAAGTTTAGCTCATTTTAAAATTTAGGACAGAGCTATAATACTCAGAAGTATGTGGTACCTGCAGAGAAACACACAGAATGGTGAACCCAGTCCAAGACCCACACAAATGTGTACCACTAAGGAGACAAGAGTTCAGGATCATTTCAACGGAGGAACAGTCTTTTTCCAGTGCTAGAGTAAGATGACAACCCTCACAAAAACAAAACTCTCAACCTAATTCTCACAAGTTATAAACATTAACTCAAAATATACATGAACTTAAACATAAAATGCTAAATGTTAAAGACTTTTAAGGGAAAAATATTAGATAATCTTTGGGATCTAGCAGCAGACAAAGAGTTCTTAATCTGAATTTCTGAAAGGCAGAAATTATACATGCCTGTAATGCCAACATGCTGGGAAGCTGAGGCAGGAAGATCAAAAGTTCAAACCCAATGTGGGGCAACTTAGTGAGACCTTACCTTTAATTTTTTTAAAAGAGGTTGAGATATAGCTCAGTGCAAAGATCCTGAGTTCAATCTCCAAAGCCACAAAATACACAAATAAAATACATAAAAATCATACAGCAAAAACTGCGAAGTCAGACTTTCACAGAAGTAAAAACTTTTATTGTGATGAAAACCTCTGTTAAGATGAAATGATAAGCCATATGCTGGGAGAAAACATTTACAATTAAGTATCTGACAAAAGACTAGAATCTGAAATATGTAAAGCACCCTGTAAACTCAACGTTACAAAACAGTCCAATTAGAACAAAAAGCATGAACAGATGTTCAGCAAAGAGGGTATATAAATAGTAAACAAACATGAGAAAAGGTGTTTGACATTATTAGCCATCAGGGGAATGCAAATTAAAACCACAATGAGGTATCACTCCACATCTATCAGAATGGCTTGAAAAAAAGAATGACAACATGAAATAACAAGAGTGTAGAGAAACTAGGTCACACTCAGACATTACTTGGGAGAGTGTAAAATGGTACAGCCACTCTGACGACTATTTGCCAGTTTCTTTAAAAATAAATGTGCATCTACTATGCAACCTAACAATCAGACTCCTGGGCATGTACGCCCTCAGAAAAGAAACCGGGAATGGTTAAAGCAGGGAACGACCATACCACAGAATATTATTCTGCAATAAAGGGGAACAACTATGGGCATGTTCAACAACCTAGCTGAATCTATACAGGATAATGTTAAAAGAAATAAAACAATGACAAGAGGTTACGTACTATGTGATTCCACTTACAGAACATTCTTCTAACAACATTCTAGAAACAAAGAAAAATTAACTTTAACCAGAGGTTAAGACGGGAGTAGGTAGGCGGGCTGTAAAAGGCAGCATTAGATACCTTTGTGTGTACTAGATGCTGGCCACCTCTCGTCCTATTAAGTCTACAAAACGCTTCTTCTAAGGGAGGAACCGTGTATGGAAACCTGTTAGATCTTGAAACTGCACTTGAGTTTAAGTATTTTAAAACTTGGGGGGACTTCTTTTTGAGGAGAAATGCATCTCAAGAAAGACGCCGACTCGCCACGCTGGCGGCCTAGGTGAACGTCCTCTGCAGACAGCGTTGTGCCGGCGGAGAGCGTGCACCAGCACTTCACAGGAAGGGGCAGCTCCGGAGGTTACCGGCAGAGGCTCCATCTACGAGTCCCGTCTTCAAGCTAAGCTGCATCCTCAGCGAAAGTACTAGACAGCTATCATAGTTCAGGAGTATGATTTATGGAAACAATAAAGGAAGAATTCAAAAAAGCAGTAATTCACACTAAAGAATTTCTAAGTCAATTATTGCACAACTTTCTGATAGAACATGACCCTCTTGTAAACTAAAAGAATGCATAGCCAAGACCTATGTACTACTAACAAACTGGAAACAACCTAAATGCCTAAAATGGAATGACTAAAGAAACTGTGTCCTGCCCCCTATCCCAGTTGATCTTTCCTTTTGAGCACCTTCTTTCCCTTTCTTTATCACAATATCTATTGTACATTTTGGATCTAGGAAGGGAGAGAAGGAAGAAGGGAAAAGATTATATGTATACAGGTATATATATATAAATGAAATAGATAGCTATACTACTCTCAGTTCATCCAAAAGAACAGTTTGTGCTTTGGTTGTTTGATCATTTTTTTTGTGCCTAAATCTTGTAACCTGAACAAATACTTCTAAGATAACAATGTGCAATATATAGTGTTAATTTCCTACTATTTTTTGAAACTTTGTATTGTTGCTATCCTTTTTTCTGTTTTTTTTGGGGGGGGGGTGTTGGGATCGAACTCACGACCTCACGTTTGCCAAGTAGGCACTTATACCACTGAGCTAAACCCCGGGCCCCTTTTCTGTTTTTCTTTAAAATAAAGAAATTAAAAGAAGAAAGAAATGGCGTTCATCATTCTAGCATTATGCAATGGTTAAAAATAACAAGGTTGATTTACATGTTTTCACATGTACAATAATCAAAATAAAATATTAAGCTAAAAAAAATACAGAAAAAAAACTATCCTGCTTCAGTCTTAAAACTACATAGTAAAATACATACATACACAATGTAAACAAATAAAATTTTAAAGTTTATCTGTAACAAAGACTTCAGGAGGAAGAGGAGGATATCAAAATGTATTTTTATAAAAAATAATAGAAATGCAACTTTAGATTTCTATCAATCTCTACTAAAATAGGATGCTTTCCACTTATTTCAAGTTAGTAGGAAAAAAAGCTATCTCTTTTTATCCCAAAATACATGTACTCAGATTTTCAGCCAAATCTGTCACCAAGTTCTTTTCCTCCTTAAAAAGTTTCTAGACCTGCAGCCCACAAAGTCAGGTCTTTCAAAGAACCTTGCATATTAAACAGGAAAATTATCTGCTTAAATAGGTTTGAAAAACACTGTTTAAAACATAAATCGGAGAAGAATAAGGTAATCAGATGTTCATTTGGCTATGAAAACTTTGTTTCAGGCCAGGGCACGGAAAGATGCTCATGGATTTCTGAGTCTGAGAGATGGTAAAGTTGATTCCGTTGATTTTGCAATAATGTCCAAGTTATCTATCAAGTCCATAAAGATGAAAAAGAGTCAATATATCCTGGTGCCTACCACAAGGGTGACACCTGAGCATGTGACAGGGATTACATTCTGCAACGTATGAAACATTCTGACAGTGTACATGTTTGCCCCACAATTGTGTCTACAGTTTACCAAGACTAAATGTGATTAACTCATTACTTACAATATTCATATTTAATAAACAAAAATACAACCAAGTACTACTTCATGAAAATTCCACTGAAGTAATTTAAACTGAAATCTGAGAAATTGGGTTTTATAGATTATAAACAATCTACAACAATTATTTGGATGTTTTCCATGAAGGTTAAAATCTTCTAATGGATTTGGATATGATCTGATATGTGACACTAATAATCAGGGAGGGGGTACTTACCTATATAAAAAATAAGTGACAAAGCAAGTACCTTCCATACTATCACCCTGGATTATTTTTCTTCTAAAAAATTTAGAATAAATTTCATTACTGTAGCTTCAAGACAAACTTTAAAACGATTTTATCAAAGTTCAAATAAAATGCAAAAGAACTAAAATTGTTTTGAAATTACAAATCAAATTTGGAAGAAGTGGTAAGAGTAATATTTCCAGCTTCTCCTATAGGGAAAACAGGGCTTCCTGCTTCTTTAATTCTTCTTTTCTATATTGTTCAAGAAGACAGCATAGAACTTCTCCTTGTTACCTGAATTATATAATTAAAAAGAAATGCTGTTTTATCACTTCCAAATATATTAAGCAATTCAATTAAGTTATCCATCCAAACCTTAAGAAGATCCTTAACAAGCTGGCCTGCCTGCATGAATTCTGGGGGACGATTTCTAATTAGCATGCTAACTTCATCTGCAAATAGGAAATTATAAAACTCTCCAAGGAATTTAAAGCGTTCTATCAAGGTTACTTTATAATCTTATTTACTCTATTAGTTTACGCTACCAAGAAGTATTAAATGAGATAATACATTGCAAAGCACTTAGCAAAGTATCTACCACAGAAACATTCAATCAATATGAATGTCTGTTGTTATTACATAGACTTTTAAAAATCCAGCTGGCTCCATTCTCAATCGCTAATTCCGCACAGATGTGGGAGAAGTACATGAAGGATGCCTGACAACTTTCCATGCAGGTCACTCGGCAGCAGGACAGCTTCATCTCACAGAACTGGGTGAAAGCCTTCAATGATCGAAACAGAGCGGGACTACAGCCCACTCGGACCTGCCCCTGCAGCCTGGCAACAAAACGCTGCTGCCGATCAGCTCATCCCCAGCCTCTCTGCGTGGGTGTCCTCTGTCCACTTCCCCCTGATCCATTGGGACATCCCAAAGGTCAGTCTGCTCTCGTGTTCCCTCTACTGGATGGCTGCGTCCCAGACTTGCTCTGATGCCTCCTCAGCTCCAAACAGGGATGTCCTCCCCCAGGGAGAAGGCCGAATCAAGTGCTAATGTGTTACCAACATCTGACTACAGAGAAAGGGGTGGTGCTGTTTAACGGGAGAACAGCGTCAGGAAAGATTCTGAGTTGTGCAGCTCAAGACAGTAAAAACCTCACAGCGGTTATTTTGAAACTTATCAATCAAAACCACTAACTAGGAGCAAACTTGAGCACCTTTCTTGAGCCTCTCCGTGACTCAATTTCTCCTCTGTATAGGGGGAAAAGCACTTATCTTAGGAGGGCAAGGGTTACGTGGATTAATATATGTAAAGCACCTAGAATGGTAGCCAGCAGGCAGCCTTGTTCCGTTTGTACTTCTTGAAGGAAAAAAGGCTGCCTTCAACCTTGAGAGGAATTTTTAAAAAGTCATATTTTGAGAGCAAAATTTTAGAATCAATTGCATTTTTAAAGTCATTACTAAACATGAAGTTCCTGCTACAGTCACTTGTGCCGGATTATATAACCAGCAAGAAACTTACTCTCTTGGGAATTTCCAGAACTCTGCAGCGGAGCCAAAATACACTGACCTCGAATACATTGTTCTAGAACAAAGTGGATGTACTGCACGCTGAATAGCTGTTACTACTTCGTACCAAGCACGCAGCTCTGAATGCTCTCATGCTCAATTATCTGACAGCAATAATACATAATTTTTCATCTTATTTAAAATGTACTGTGCAATCCCAGAGTGCTTACGAGAAACTACTCTTCTGCTCTTCAGGGTTTGCTGTCTATTCATCAGAAGAAAGACAGCTGGTTCTGGAGCTGCTGATGGGTTTTTCCACTGTTTTCAAATGGCAGAGAGCGATGCATATCCTGACTCCCAGAGAAGCCACAGGGATCAGTCCGTGGAAGTCACAAGGAAAAGGTCACCACTACAGATGTGCTGTATGCAATCTACCAGCTCTCACTTTAAGGCCACTACCAAGCGGACACCAGGCTGCTAGGAAGGTGGTCCAGCATAGGGCAGACCTGAGGCTTGGCTGCGAGGGGGAGGAGTATACCTTCACCAAAGAGGACACTAAGGGCCACAGGAGGGACCCTCAGATACCAGCTTAAGGCTAGCCAGCACAGGGTCCCCATTCTTCCCAATCTCGTCCTCCATAAAGGCCCATTTCACTGCTCTTTTTCAAGGACCTCTTGGACTACAGAGTCAGACAGCCACTGTGTCACACTGGGTTTCTGCGCCACTTGGTAACGTGAACTTTGGCAAATCATGGCCTTGCTCTGGAGGGTTAGGAGCAGATGACTTCCAATACACAGATGTCACAGGAATATACAGTGACAAAATGAGTGACTGGACCAAGTCCACAGCTCAGTGTCAAGGACTGTGAGTGAAAAGCAAAAGAGGTCTGGACATGGAACGTTTCAAATGATGAAAATGGAGCTGATGAAGATGATAGGACAAGCCTTAGGACTTGTCTCCCTGCACTGGCCAGGGCGGAGCTCACACTGTCTGTCTAGTAATCCCTTCTCGTGTTCCCAGGTCCGGTTTCCTCCCGCTGGTCCAGTCCAGAGCCTGGGCTTGTTATGGTCTTCAATGCCACTGTGTAATATTCTACTTGTTATGGAGTAGATGCTCAATAAATGACAATCTCCTTTCCTTCCCAATCTATACTCGCAAAACAGAAGAGCATCCGATAATGTTTACCCTGTAAGATTCTTGCTTCTTCTCTGTTTCCTGACCATCATTCCTCTCATCTAGCCCTAACCAGAATCATCTATGTCGAGGCCTCACAGAAAACATCTGCTACTTCTCAGGAAACTGCACAGCTGCTCTAAGCTGCTTCTCTCTGCGTCCACAATGTGGGCAGTCCCTGGTTTGCATCTATGTTCTTTTCTTTGGCCAAAACACTACTCTCTCCATCAACTGCCAGCCTGCACTTGGCCCATCCTTACAGTGCCAGGCAGATACACCTCCATACCATGTGTCCAGTAGGACTGTGGACAGGCCCTCTTGCTGGACATCCTTCCTTAGCAGCTCTTCCCACCACTGAGACATTCGGCCTGAGATCCTACAGAGCCACCTGCCCCCTTGAGATTACCCTCTCGTCACCATTCCTTACTGATACTATACCAGGACTCCAGCATAGATCCTCAGGCTGTGTCCTTCATCAGAACTTCATTTTTCAGGGCCTCCCTGGGATCCTCAAGGCCTCCCCCAGCCTCTTAAATCCTGAAATCGAATTCCAGGCAAGTGTCTTCCCTGTTTGAAAGATTACAGTTAAAACTTCCTAAGCTTTAACCTTGAAAAGCACAGTTAACATAGTCTACCAAGCTCCAGGGTCACATGAATGAAGGGATGGCCCATTTATAAAACAAACCGCATGGAGTAGCTCCAAGGAATGTCTCCCTTTCCCAGCATGTGCAAAATTCAAATGACGGCTGTGATCGGCACTCTTGTGTGCTTTAGAACACTGCCTCCTCCCAGCACCCTCCCACCGTGGGGACACGGGGTTGACCGGGTATCTGGGCATACCCCAGGAAACAGACCGCAGCCCTCCCTGGCGCCCCGTGATTACAGGGCAAGGCTGCAAGCAGCAACAAAACTGAGAAACAAAGCCTTCTGTGAAACCAGAAACCACACAAGGTCACAAAAACAGCAAGAATTTGTAAATCTCGACAACCTTTCAGTGAGGAATTTTCCTAATAAGCACCTGTGTCCAGCACTGAAACAAGCATGCTTGACACATACCTGAGATGACAAGAGCACAAATGCCACCCCCCAGAAACACCAGTCAAAGTCACGGGCACTCTAAGATGTGGATGCTTTGCAGTCTTATCTATGGAATAACATGCAAGGCACAGACTAAACAACTGCCTGGAAAACACTGAAAATATGCTTAAGACAAGACAGATCACATCCCTGCACAAGGCTGTGGTCTTCGGTGAGTGGAGATGCGAGGGAAGCATCAAGAAGGGAGTACGAAGGAGGTGAAAGTGGGGGGCTGGATCTTCAAGGTGCATCTACGCTATTTGGTGCCCCTAACTCAGTTGCCGGGGGTGAGTGCTAAATAAAGCTATGAAATCTAGCACTCTGAATAGAACTCTACTACAGACTAATAAATGTCTCTTTAAAAAAAAAGAGAGAAAATCTCTCTAGTCCCACCCACCCTCCTTCTTGAGGAGTTGAAGGAAAATCAGCATACACAGAAAAACAAAGTCAGTCAAAAGCTGCCTGAAGGATGTTCAATTATGTGTCACTTAGAAAGTTTCTGTAAGAGCAAAGGCAAAAAAGAGTCTGTGTCTACTTGGCAAATACTCAGCAAAGCATTTAAGTTAAATGCTCTTTCAACTACCAGTGCTCCTCCTCCCCATGCAGTTCTCAAAGTGCCATTCACAGCCACCACCAGATCATCACGGGAAACTTATCAGAACAACGCCCCCCCTTCGGGGTGCACGAGCCCACAGGGGATGGGACCCCAGAGCACCAAGGCACTTGCCAGCCCCAGGGGAACTCAATTCTTTCTCTAAGCCAAGCAAGCACTGCTTCTCCTTTGCAGCTGCAGAGGCAGCCAAGCCCCCATCCCAAGTGATTCCTCCACACAAGGGGCACATTGGACCTTGGGGATCCTCTGCAGGTAGTATAATTGTCATGATGTCAGCAGCAGGAAGCCCAGACTAAGTCAGGAAGGGAAGAAGGGTAAAGTCTAGGGTGTCTGACCTTGAGCTTGTTTGCACAGAGTTCTTAATGGGGGCTTTAAAAATACCGATGCCCTGTCCCACCCCCAGCTTTGGAGTGGGGGCAGCAGCCTGGCTTTGGCATTGAAAAGGCTCCCCAGGTGATTATAATGTACAAACAAGTTTAGATCTGCTCAGGGTTCTGCGACTGTTAAACCAGATGGGGCAGGACAGGAAAGGTACCTTACAAGTACATACAGAAGGAAGAGAGATGAAGGCTGGGGCAGCCACAGTGTGAAGGAAAACTTCCTAGCGGAAGGTTGGCTAGGACAGGGCAGGGATCACCCAGCTCTAAGGGCACCCAGGGGCCTGGCACAGGGAAAGCTTGATGCCAATCACCAGCAGTTACCAACCTATTCTTATAAGGGTGATGGGACAGAGGCAGGAAGGAATTTCATTGGGTCATAGGAGCTGGAGGGCTAGGAGCACTCAGCAGGTGAGTAAAGCGGTAAGTGGGAAAACAACAGCCCACTTCCAGGTACCCTGATGTAATAGCCAAGTGCCAGCTGAATACTACACTATTCTTCTGTTTATGCTTAATTGTAAGAAGATTTATCATTTTCACCATTTTAGGTATACAGTGTAGCAGCACTAAGTAACCTTCACAATGAGATACAGTATTAGCGCCATCCACCTTTCTCTATTTAGCAAACCCAAAACTCCCCAGTTACATACAGCACCACCCCCCAGCTCCTAGCAACCACCATTCACCCTTCTCATCTCCACCAGTGTGTCTGCTCTAGCTACTTCCTATCAGTACAATCAAACAAGAGCTGTCCTTTTGTATCTGGTATATTTCACTTGGCACCATGTTCTCAAGATTCATCCACATGGCAGCATGCCTCAGAATTTCTTTCCTTTTTAAAGCCGAGTGATATTCTGCATTTCTTCTTCCAGAGACACCCTCAATTTTCAAATCTAAACTCCCCAGCAAGCTCTGTATTTCGGGGAACTGGAAAACACAAGACACTGCAGATCTGCAATGCGTTTTCCAACATCCACTCTGGTTTTCAGTGACCCTCACTCCCGCCTCTGTCCCAGGCTGGCTCCAGTCTCCAGCACAGGATGGCTTCTGACTGTGCTTGCTTACTCAGGTCCAGGGACTGCACCGCTCCCCAGAACCTCCCAACCAAAGTTCTGAGTAACACTCTTGTTGCAGGCAGCTGAGTTAGTTAGAAATATTATAGACAGTGAGACAGGGCTAGGTACTCCATGGAGCCCGTGCAAAAGTCCAGATACCCTGCAACTGTGGGGGACATAGACACCTCCTGCTGTGGGCCAGGCCTCAAGACAAAAGATCAAACAAATGCGTCCACACCCTAAGGACTGACATACTAAATAGTTCCCCATCACCCTGAGGAAGTCTGGAGTCACCATTGCAGTCCCTGTAAGGGGAAGAGTGACAGCTCTCTAAGAATGCCGCTTTCTACATGACTTGCTTCCCCATTTGTCCCCAATTTAATCAATTTTACCTGAATTATTAATCTTACTGGCTAACTATAGTTATATCCCACCTTATGCCCATCTGCCTTGTCAGCTTCCAGTTCTCCCCACCTTAAACCCATCTCACCCCATGATTTTACTCTATAAAAGTCCCTGGAAAAGACAGAGTCCTTGGCAACCTGCTCAGGCCCCCTTCTGTCTCTCTTAGACAAAAGCTTTCTTTCTCTCAATAAATATATTCTACTGTTTACCTCCGTTGTTCCTAAAATTCATTCTTCAATTTTAGTGAACACAAACTCGTGGACATAGTATGTCAGGAGTTTCATTCCCTTGTATCACTCTCATGGATCAGCCTGAACTGGATTATTCACTGAGGTTAGCAAATGCCTCCTACTGATAATGTGCAGTGGATCCTGTCCTTTGGAGACAGGAGGCCTCTGATCTGTCTATGCTAAGGTTGGGGTTAATCTCACTGAAAAGATGTGGCTGCTATGCAGTACAGGTAGTGTCCCCAGAGGAAAAGGTGAGTGCTGAGAGCTGATCCAAAGCTCCCAAGGTGCCCCAAGTTCCCCTTCTGTCAAAGTTCCATAAACATCTTGAGGATTCCTTCCAGTGCAAGAGTCAACCTCATATTTTAACTTATTTTTCCTGCTTTCAGGGAACTGATTTGTCCTTCACGAGGAAGCTGGCATTCACAAGTGCTTTGATCTTCCTTAATGAAACATTTTAATAAAGATAAACTCCCAAGCCACTGGTAGCCATATCTATGCATGAGGAAGATGACATTCCGTGAAGCTTCAAGTCTGCACAGCCCAGGCACTCTTTCCATGGGAATACACATGGAGGGTCAGGAAGCATCTGAAACACGACCTCCTCATCCAGGACGGCAGTGGAACACCGAGGAAGGACAGAGCACAGAAGCTGGAAACAAAAGGATAAGAGAACCTGCCCTGGAAACAAGCTTCTCATTCTCTCTTCTCCATGCTTGCCCACAGGTGACCAGAAGTAAGATGTACACCTACTGTTTAACTTGGAAAGCGCAGCATGTCAACATGCAGGAAGATTCTATAGTTCTGAAATTAGAACACAACCATTTGTTCATTAATTAAATTATATAGAGTAATTTTGAATCAAAACGTATGGATGGTTGTACCCTATCCTGAGGGGAAGAACCAGGGCTCACCCTTCAATGTCACCTCCAACAAACAAACCCCATGGCCAGCATCTATCTTAATACAGTCTTTATTAGACTGTCATGGAGGAATAAAACAAACACTGAATCCTGATTGCCATTTGTGTTTCCCATCTCCCACCCCCACCAAAATACAAACATACATACATACATTTAGTGACCTTTGAAGTTTTCATTCTAATTTTTCACAAAGCTTTCTTTAGTTCTATATATAACAGAATCTACCGCACTAGAAAGACTCAATTTTTTTATAAGGCATAGCAAAACAAAATCAAATGTTCAGATTGCAGCAAAACACTCGAAATGATTAATCCACTATAAGAAACAGTTACATTTCTGAGTTTGAAACTCTTATGAAAGGTGGCCTAAAATTTATTTCACAAGTTTTTTAAATCAGAAGATGCCTCAAAAACAATCACCTGTTTGCTGTTTTCTGTAAGTTTCAGATTACTTCACAAGCCATGCAGTCCTACCTCAAAGAAAAGTTCAAGTGAAATACTGTTTGTTCACAGTGTGGGAGTCTCACAGGAGATGATTTCGGCGTGTGAGGGCAGAAGTGATGTATTTACTCGCTTTGAGTTCAGCTGCCCAGGCTGGTCTTTCCTCACCTAAACTGCTATTAACACACCACTAGAGGAGGGACATTTAAGCCGTTCTCATGCTGTTAAAAACTAAATGCTTTTCTGTTTGTTAAAAAAAAAGGAAAAAAAAAGTGGAGCAGGAAAAGGAGGGAGAAGGGAAAATCAGCTTGCACATCAGTAACTTGATAGGCGCAGCGCTGGTAAACAAAGAATACCCTGGGCTCTGTAACAATTGCCAATTATGAATCAAATAAGCCAGCAACCCAAGTTTAACCTTGACCTGAATTGTTCCCCTCTCCTTTATCACCAAGAATGTTCAAACCCCTTCACCAAGTTGCTGCTTTTTCCCAGATGAAGGGTATGCAGTCCTGGGGTGGCGGGGACCTCCCTTGGGCCATATTCTGTGCTCAGATCAACTACTGACCTTCAATGCCACCGTTTTCTGGACCCCTGAAGCCTTGCTCTTGTCTCTCTTTCCTGGGTGAATATACATGCACCTCCACACCCATATATGGGTTTACTTCACTGAGACACATCTAGGGACCTTAGGAAACAGCAGCGGTGACACAGGACAAGATCAGCACGTAGAGGGAGGTGAGGGACGAGGAGAACAACGTACAGAAAAAACTCGCACAAACCCTAATAAACTTCATCCTCCAGAGAACTAAGTATCAAAAATCCTACTGGATACCAGGACAAAAAGAGTGGCAGGGTGTGTGTGTCAGTGACCTTTCCAACCTCCACAGTGGATGGAAGAACAAAGGAGGGAAAAAAGACAAACAGCAGTGGACAACTGATGCCTCCACTCTGGGTACCCCAGTAATTGCAGTTGCACCCAATTATGCAGTGACAATCTGACTCTCATCAACAATGCTTGCTCAAAGTTTCATCCACAGAATGCAATCACAGGAGTCATTCACCAACCTCCACACTCACACTGCAGAAAGGGGCTAGAATGAGGCAAGTAGTGATTTCTAAAGGGGTAGGATTAGAAATCTCTTCAAGGAGATGATTACTGGCAACCTTCTTGCTTTCCCTCCCCCAATGCAAACAGATAAGTCTGATACAATATTGAAAGATTAAACTATCCCTTAACTTAGGGTTTAAGGGTTTTCAAAGTAAAAAATCTATGCCCAAACCTATCTCTTCCCCCAAGTTTTAATCCCAGCAAAGCAGTGAACATACTCATCACCACCTCCCAATTTGGATGTCACCTGGACATGGTTGGAAATGCAGGATTTCATTTTAGAAAAGAATTTTAAGTTAGATTTCACCCAGAACCAGGGCAGAACCAGAAAGGAAGGGTCAGGACAGGCAACAGCCAATTCACACCAAAATATCTACAGAAAACAGGAAGATGCCCAAAGACCACAAGAGGCTAAGACAAAGACAAGAGATTAACACAGCAATACAATAATCCAGGCGGAAGGAGATGAAACATCTTAATACCACTATAAAGGAAATTTGCTGGGAAATAACTGAGCATGTGCCAGGCTACGGTTAATGAATCTAACACTGTGCTCCACTGGTATACTTGTAACAAGGCAGAAGACAATCATAAATTCCCAAGCAAAATGAGACTCAGAAAATAACAGTGTCAGCAATGTCTAAATGAAAGTGCCAATAAGTCCCCTTCCTATCTTGGTCTAATTAAGCCTTTTTCACAAACGCCAGCAATCAATAAAAAATTATATCTTATTCAATTTGGGCTTCAGTTTTAATTACTAGGACTACAACATTCTGTGATTCTGAGACCATCTGATACGTATGAGTGAATCTCTTACCAAACCCAAAAGAAAGAATTGATGATCTAGTGTGATCTTATTTGCTCTGTTCGTACACAGCACTGTTGCTAGACTGAGTGTTTAAAAGACTCCTGGGAGCAGAATAGTGCATACAGCATTATGAGTGTTTACAGGGAAAAAAAAAAAAAAAGGAAACCGGTAGCAAAGATCAGAATATGAGTTACCGCTGTATTCATTTTTAACACCTATATTCATCAGAGCAAAATAGGTGAGTTTGACTATGTTCTAATGGGCTTAAGTGATTTAAACAGTAACATAAAAGACAGCCATTCATGGACAGACAGGGCAGCCAGCACACGTGCATGGAGAAAGGCCAGTCTGATGCTGTTTGTTAACAAAGAAAATATGAAGGCTCTTCCTGTTGAAACATCTACAGAAGAGAGAAATATCAAAATAGGCATGGTGGCACACACTTATAGTTTTAGCTACTCAGGAGGCTGAGGCAGGAGAATTCTTTGGGCCCTGAAAGTCCAGATCAGCCTGGGCAACACAGGAAGATTCCATCTTAAAAAAAAAAAAAAAAAAAAAAAAAGATAGGTAAAGCAGTGCAGAAGGTACCAACAAACATTGGGAAACCACCACTGAAGGAATCCGCTGTTTCCTCCAACAGTTTAGTTTACAAGCTCACAAAGTCTGTCAGTCTGTCTAGGTAGCAATCTGAAAACCTGAATCTCAGAGCTACATGAGGGCACACCCCACTCAGCTGCAACCCTCTCAGGGAGGAACTCTGGGAATTTCTATTATTTAGCAACATTCTCAGGAAAACATCACCCCCTACACAAACACGTAAATATTCAAACAATGCTAAGGATGTGACACAATATTCTCCACCCTGTCCCTATACTAAGGGCACCAGCAGGAGGTCACCATCTGACCTGCAGGGACTCTGTACCCACTGCCAGAGAAAACAAAATCAGCTGAGGTGGAAATCTTTATTTGTGCTATCCTTGTAGCATCTTATTTTAACAAGGAGCCATAAACTTTGTTCTGTTAAAATTCTATCATTTCTAACAATATCAAGGTAAAAACCTACCAATAAGATCACTGCCTTTGCAAATTGTTGAATGCTGACATTAAAAAATTATTTTGGAAGTTATTCTGATAAAACTTTTTTGTTATATTTTTATTTCATAAATTCTCTTAAAGGAAAAAAGTGAATTTGGGGGATTTTAATTTTTCAAAATTTGATGCAGAAATAGACAATAAAAAACTAAGCCCAACCAGTCAGGTCTCATACACCAGTGTACTTTTCCTTTCCAGTGCATAATCCCCAGCAGAACTGCCACAAGGATTTGGAGCCCTCCCTAGCCCTAAAAAACTGAAGCTCAAAAATCCACACTCAAAAAAAAATTTCATTTCATGTATGAAAAATAATAATGAGGTCATTCATCCTACAGTCCTCTTATTAAGATATCACATGGTGATCCTAACAAATGCGTATGAAAAATAACTATAACTAATGATCCAGGGACTACAAAGAAAGCGAGCATAAATGAGAAAATAAACAAATCCCAATTAACCAAGTGAAAAGCCCAGTTTTTTGTTTGTTTGTTTGTTTGTTTGTTTTGCTGTTTTGATTTTAATAGTTCAGAAGCCAGCACTAGAAGGATGGACAGCTAACCAGGGTGGGAGCGTCCAAAAGCAAGCATGAGAGACCCCCACTCTGAGATCATACAGCACTAGAATCATGTGGCTGGCTATGTAGATCAGCTGTAATTTTTCAAAAAAACAAAATTATAAATTCGTTACATGGGCAAGTGATCTGTTGAGATTTTCACAGTAACTTGAATTAACAAAATAACCAACTCAGTACAAAATTTTAGACACAAAAGGTTCATGAACAGTTTAAGGTGATACTGTTTCTAATGCCTTCAAGACAGAATCAAAATGTTTGCTTCCTACCACCCACAATAGTTGCATCAACTCTGACAGATGGTAACACTGCAAGTTTTTAAAAAGAGAACTTTAAGGGCTACAAAGATATAGATAGGCCCTTACAAAGCTACAAAGTTAAACTATCAGTAAGTGTATTACTCAGTCCTCAAATTGACTCAAATCATGCAGCTATATTAACCACACATCCTCTGCTTGTTCTGCATCTAACAGAATATCTTGAAGAAACAGTATTACATTCTTTATTTCAACAAGGAAACTGAAGCTCAGAGATGTTAAGCAACTGGGAAATACATGCCCTTGAAAACAGTATTTCCTACCCACTGACACAAGGGTAGCAGTATCCAACAATTTCATACATGGAGTTTCAAGCAGTAACAGTCTCCTAAATATCTCAATATATTAATTGACAATAAATTCCTTCTTAAGCAAAGGAAAGGCTCTCCTTTTGTAGGTTGTTCAATACTAAAGGGGAATCCTGCCCTGGCCCATAGTTAGAAGTTACATTTTCTAAGGTTCTCAAACTTCCTCTTAACACAGAAACACTTACAAGTCACAATAATTCTGTGTGTAACAGAATGAAATGTGGATATATTCATCTTTCAACAATGAAGTGTATGGTTATATTTTTTAAATGGCCCTTGAAGTATGGAATGTAACAATTAATTTATATCTTTCAATGGATCAAAGTTTTAAGTCACACAAAACTGGAATTTTCAGAATATTTGTTTTGTGAAAGTATAAATCCAATAATCAGAAAATGGAGGATAACCAGTAGGTGGGACTCAAAATAAAGATAACTGGAAATGAGGACTTGTGCTCAGCAAAACGAGAAAGGAGAGGAAAGGGATTTCCAGGGATTTACAAAGCCTACTGGGATCCAACTCATCACTCAATTGACAGACAGTTTCATTATTATTAAATTTATGTAAGCCTTAAAATGAATGAATTAGGGGAATTCTGGTTCTGTGGAAAAACCCTTCACAGTTATTCGTAATGACTAAACAATAGCAAAGACACACACACCCCTAAAGTTTGCTGTACCCCTGTGGTTCATCCTTATTTCCCATATTCCCCATTCTCCAATTTGATGCTTCCAACCCTGCACTTTATGTAGAACACCTTCTCACCCCAGCCCAGCTCAGGTTCCCAGTCACTGCAAGGCCACTACACAGAAATGGATGCCCTCCTCTCCCTTGCATAACACAGGCATGTCCATCATGTGACACCTGTCACCAGCACAGCAGCACTTACCCAAGACTTCTCCCCAGTGGACCAGAGATGTCTGGGCCCTGAAGAGTTCATCAGGTACCTAGCCGAGCACCCCTGCATGCTGGATGAGGAGGAGTGAGCCGCCCAAGCATGGGAGAATTCCTACAATGCTAGAGGAAGGGTTGTACAGAATTGAGTCACTCTATGTCAAATGCAAGATGAGCCTGAACTGTAGAAATACAAGCTATGCAGTCATTTTACCATATTTTTCCTTTTGAAGTACTTATTTTCGCTATCATTAGTTTGAACTTGCACCATATTCCTATATAAGCAGACCTGGCATTATGGCTGGGCTGCAGAGACAGAAGGAAAGTCAGAAAGGGTTTAATCACATACCAACTTTGCATCTATATCAGAACAAAGGATGAGATGTCTGCGGTCCTGAATTTATAGATTAGAAGCAAATCTTTTATATAAACAAAAAATGGTATATCCACACAATAGAATAGCACTCAGCCACCAAAAGGAATTAAATACTGGTGCATGCTACCGTATGGACAATCTTAGAAACATGATACAACATTAAGAAAGCTGGACATGGAACTCACATATTGTTTGACTGCATTTATATGAAACATACAAAATAAGAAAATCTACAAAGACAGACTATAGATTGGTGGTGGGGCAGAACAGAAGGGGAGATGGAAGGAAACTGCTTAAAGGACACTTTGCTTCCTGCGGGGTGAGGGAAATAGTTCAGAACTGGTTAGAGATGATAGGTGCACAAAAACACCAATGTACTGAGCTGTTCGCCTTTTAATGACTACTTTGGCATGAATTTTATCTTAATTTCAAAAAAAAGTTATAGAAAAGGAAGTCTGCTGCCACACACATTAGGAAAGAAGTCTAGTTAGGCATGGGGGCACTCTGGGAAGGTGAGGCAGGAGGATTGAAGACAGCAAGTTTGAGTCAAGCAAAAGTAATTTTATGGCATAGCAAGACCCTATCTCAATAAAATAAAATTAAAAATTTTAAATGAGATGAGGATGCAGCTTAGCTTAAAGGCTCTGGGTTCAAACCCTATTACTAAAAAAAAAAAAAAAAGAACTTAAAAATGAAATTTCTCATGCTGTGTACCCACACTTGGGTACATAGCAGAGCTGGACATAGAACAGGGTCAGGAATTACTCAAACATTCAGGATCACCAGAAAAAGAAATCCCACAAATTGTCTGAATTGGTTTAGTATTTTCTATTACTTTGCTATCTCTGAAAAAGCTCCACAGTATTTATAGAATATCTCCATTCTCCATACTGAGACCCTCTACTTGTAATGAGACCGGCTTTCCTTGATTCAGTAGAAGTCCCCAGCATTTTCTCCTTTGTCAAATCTTTGCTGAAAAACACTCTACCAACAGTCTACGTGAGTTACTCATGAAGCCTCCTGATTTTTGCACATGAATAATTTATTTTTACTTTCCAAAGCACAGTTTTTTTCTTGTCCTGTAACGAAGGTAGTATAACAAAACCAACAAAAGCCTGGCTTGAATATTCCTGTGTGTGAATATTCCTCTATTTCATTATAAATTACACTTTAAGTGACTTTTGCTTGTTAATAAAGAGAAAAAAACTATATCCCAGTAAAGACACAAAGCCTCCAGTAATTAAAAGCTCCACCATGTAATGAAAAGCTAATCCTGTAGTGAAGAGGTGTGGGCTGGGGGAAGAAGGGTGTTAAATATGCAAACGCAGCATCTATTTATTGCTAATGCAGCCGCCAGGACAAGTCAGATGTGATCAGAGCTGCCAAGTGTTCTCAACGTGTGCCTTCTCCAGAACTGCGGAGCTAAAGCTGTGCACCCTACAGGGCACTGTCACCCCATGGGGTCGTCGCAGCCATGCAGCCTGACAGAAGTGTGAGGAAGGTCCCTGCGGGACAGCCCTCCAACCCGGAAACGCAGTGAGAACAGGTGAACCTCGTGTAGGGTGGGGTCCTGGTCCCCATGGGGCTTTCCAGCCTGAACATTCAAAACACATGCACGCAGAGGGTTACAACCACCCACTTCTGTCAACTGGTGGATCTGTCTCATATTTGAAGATTACAACTTGGATGAGTGCAAAGCCCTGCAGTTTGTGAAGAGCCCTCATGACTCTCCCAGAGTCCTGAGGGTGCTGCTGCTAGGGTGACTCACAATGCCTCACAACT
>PVJX010032648.1:8298-20367 GCA_004027295.1 Dolichotis patagonum
AGGGGAGAGGAGTTGTTTTTGCGCCTGTGCAGTCCAGCCTCTTACTATCGGAAGTCACATACCGGAAATGGAAGTTGCACATGGACTGTGGGGTTTTGTTATGCATCATCCCGCTGAAAAGGGGAGAAATTAGTGTAGTTTGCAGTAACAGTAAAGGAAGGGAGAGGTAAGAAGGCGCTGGGAGAGTGGTAGATTTGGATAGGTGCAGGTAGGTGACAGGCAAAGTCTAAGCAGAAGGACTGAGGGCCATGCGCAAAGATTTTGAGGCAGGAATGTTGACGGGATGAATTTTATCACATCCATCAGAGGTTTTGAACGTTGGTGTGAGTAATCAGAAGTTGATGGAGTGCTTAGATTTGGATTTGTAAGCAGATCCTTTGGGTCTGGTTCTTTTAGGACCATTGGTTTTTGGTTTCACATGTATCGTCTCTAGGCAGCGATATTCTGCACTGTAGCTGCTTTTAATCAAAATGAAAGGCTGAGGCTTGGGAGTATTTCTAAAGAGAAGAAATTGTCCTTCCAGGGAAAAGCTACCACGTGGGGGTATAGCTTTTTTTATTTACAGGAGTAGAATTTTGTATATACACATGAAAAAGGAAGCAACCAATTTGGAAGAACAAAATTGTGACACAGACCCCGGGGAGAGTTGCCCTGAGTCCTCCAGGCTATTTGCCTTCATGGAACTGTCTTTGGAGAGCCTTTTGCAGTTTATGGTGGGCAAAAGAACTACATGAAGTGTGGTAGGAGTGAGGAAGCAATGAGAGAGCTAAATGAATACATTGCTTTAATTTATTCTCACTACTAGAGGAAGAGTAAGGAGGATAATAAATGCCTAATTTTTCCCTTTTGGTCTTAACTTACCTCCAGAAGTCTCTCCAGATTCACGTTTAATTGTTATTCAGATCAGGGCTAATAAGACTGCAGGGACTAAAGTTCTGACTGTGAAAAGGACACGTTTATATTTACAATTTTAGTCACTTTCCCCACAAACATTACCTTTCTTCATAATATCTTTCTCACCTATCTCATCGACTGAGTTCAAAGCATTTGAGTTCCACTAGGCATGGCAGCACATGCCTACAATCCCAGAGCTCTGGAAGGCTGAGGATGGGGCAGGTTCAAGGCTACTTGGGCAATTTAGCAAAGCTCTGACTCAAAAGGTACAGGGCTAGGATTGTAGTTCAATAGACCCTGGGTTCAATCCCCAGTACTGCAAAAGACGAACTGAATCCTGGAGTTGGCTTGGATCCATTCTTTTCCTTTATGAAATCTTGCTCCTTCCTTAGAAGTATCTCTTTCTTTGGTTTTCACCTTATCACAGCATGCTACTTGTAACTCTCCCATACATTTTGGCTAAAATCTAAACTTTTTGACCTGGATATTTTTTTAAAACTTACAAGACTGTGCCATTGATTGCTCCTCTCTAAGTCTGTTCTTGCTCATGTTTATTTCTCTGTTTGGCATTTTGCTCTTTCCTCTTCTTCTAAAGAACAATTTAAATTTTACTTTCTCTATATTACAATTGCCATTTTGCGCAC
Organism: Dolichotis patagonum; assembly: GCA_004027295.1. Classification (NCBI taxonomy): domain Eukaryota; kingdom Metazoa; phylum Chordata; class Mammalia; order Rodentia; family Caviidae; genus Dolichotis; species Dolichotis patagonum. The sequence goes on from PVJX010032648.1 coordinate 9,837, forward strand.
ATAAAAATATCAAGTTACCTGGACTTGGTGATGCATGCCTGTAATCTCAGCACTCAGGAGGCTGAGGCAGGAGGATTGTAGCAAGTTTGAGACCAGCCTGAGCTACAAAGTGAGCTCAAGGCCAACTTCAATTGCATAGTGAAACCCCATCAAATAGACAAAAAAAAAATCAAGTTCCATTTTATTTTCAGATAGACAAAAAGTAAAGCTGCAGCAATATGAGACATACTAAAATATCACTTATTCGTATGAAATTTAAGCTTAATTAAGCAACCCACATTTTATCTGTCAACTATTCCTCTATGGAGCCTATTCTTAATGGACTGATATTCTTTTATCTCTCATTTTTTGTTTCTGAAACACCTAATTCAGTCTTTCAATTCATGCTATCTTGTACCTATTAGTTATATATACAGTATCAACTGTTAAGGAGCAAATATCCAATATTAGACACTGGACAAAGTTCTTGTACAGCAGTCAATTGAATTCTCACAAGTTAGGAGATAAGGTAGGAACTACTATGACACCCATTTTATTAAGAGATGAATCTGAGAAATTATTTAATTTTGTTCAGCCTCTCAAAGCTAATTACAAACTTGAATTTTGACCTGTCCATAGCTTGACTAAGTTGTTCTGGTTTCCTTGGCACTGTTCTGTTTTATAAAATCAGGAGTTATACATCCCATGAACCTTTTCAGTTCCAGGCAGATTTTACATGTCTGACTTCAAAGCCTCGGATTCTGTCCCACTTCCCAGCCTTTATGAGTTTCCATTTTGTTCTCCATTATGTTAGAAAGTTCCTAAGGACAGGGGACTATTTAGTGGTATTGATTGATTCTGCAAATTACTCTACAGATGGAAGGAGATGCTTTCCTCACAGACCAAACCTCTTTACTTGGCTTTGGGTTGCAGAGCTGAGGACTGTGGATCAGTGTGCTTGGGGCTGGCCAATCTTGGATATAGCTGACACCTAAGCATTGCTGGTGGCCTTTGCAGTAGAGGCACATATGTTTTCATAATGTCATTGGGTACTGCCTGCAAAGAAACTCTGCTGGGGGCAAACCTATGACGTGTTATTTTTCAAACAGTGTTAATGTACAGTTGCTTTTTCTAAACCAAAACCTCAGTATTCAGATTTAATCATGGTATTGGTATGATGTGATAAATAAGTGGGTTTTGTGTTGCAATTTGGGCACTCATCTCTAAAAGGTTCACTATTACTGCTAGGTTATTGCTAATACTCACATTTTCTCTTAAATTGATGAAAGTGTAACTTCCTATCAGGTGTGCAGTGTCTCAAATTTGAGAGACTTCCTGCTCAGAAGTCTGAGTTAAGGAGTGAGCGAGAAGCACCTTGGTGGATGGGTCAGTACCCTGGCACGTGATATTGCAATGGCAAAGAGAAACACTGAAACAGCACCCGGGATTTGGAGGCAGAATTATTTATGTCGACTGGCACTGATTGGGATCATTCCCAGAATATCAGACCCGAATCTCTAGTGGTCTGGGGCTTATGTGGCATAAGCAAGCAGGAAGTACAGAGGCAGAATGGCTTGTCAATTGGGGATTGGTTTATACGATGTGCATCATAGTGACCAGCAATGCATCAAGGTGATCAGCCGTTTCTAAGAGACAGATGTAACCAGAAGTGGAACAGGAACTATTACCTGGGCAACTAAGAAACTGAAGTATGCTGGCTTAGGGGAAATTTTCTATTATATTCCACCCCTGTTCTAGTTACCCCAGCATATCTTTGCTTGACATGTAACATGTGATCTTCTGAGACAAGGTCCAACTAGATGCAGGACCAGTAAGAATGTCAGTGATCTTAGGATGAGCCTTAGCCAAGCTCCCCAAGATTATCTTATTATAGAGTTTTTTTCCTAAATTGTTTTTCGGAAGAGACATAATTTGGGCCTGTCTGTTCTGTAATATTACTCTGGCAAGGTAGTAAGGGAGTTAGTCTGATCTAGGAGAGTGTCCAATGTGCCTTGTATGTTCATCAAATCTTGGTCAAATGTTTGATTGATTCTATTCTCTTAGGGCAACTGTCCTTAGAGCTTAAGGCAGGAGAAAAAAAAGCAAAACACAAAAAGCAAACCCAAACAAACAAGCAAGCACAGCTAGCAGGGGCTGGAGAAGCAAGGACTGGGGTAAGCAGTCTGTTGTGAATGATGTGTTCAGGCTTCAGTCATACATGGACTGGTCAGCATTCTCTTCAGAGTGAGGCTTGGAGGAACTGTCCAGATAAATTGTCCAGCGTATCTAAGGCTGGATCTCTGAAACTTACAGAGGAAGTTAATATATACCTGGATAATACGTGTGTGCAGGAATGTCTGTAGATATAACAGATCTTGTAACTAGTTAGAAGTTTTTTTTTAACTTTTCTAGAACTTTATGGCCTGTATGCTGTATACAGTTTTTATTTAATGTAATTTTTGAGTTACCTCTGCTACAAATGCAGGCCTATTGTTGCTGCCAGTGATCAAGTGTAGGCCATATCTAAGGACATGGGTGGTGGGTTGATGTTTCAGTCAATTGGATCCCCAGAGGTGGGATAAGGTCTCTGGACTGGATTCTTTTGCATCATTGGTGGAAGATTTCCAAACAACAGCAGGAAGCAGTTTGCTGTGCAGGTCATCCTTGCAGGACAGTGTTGGCCAAAATAGTTTTGTCCAAAGTGACCACAGCATATCTAGCTAGTTGGACTCCATTTCTAACAACGTCACTTCCACACATAAACAGGGTGTACCCAGCATCTGGCAGGGTATCATTTTCAGAACAGTTCATCCCAGTACAGCATGTGGTACCGGTGGACAGTTAGGGCTCAGTCTAAGGTGACCTTGTTAGCTTTCTTGATCTGAAGGTCAGTGGATGTTAGAGTACAAAGACAAAGTGGGGAGGCACCCTTTAGCAACCAGATCAAAGTAGTTGCACAGTAGGCCACTGGGTGCTCCCAGGGTCTGACACTCAGAGTAATCATCATTGTTTTTGTGAACTCAAGGATCCAGATTCTATAGAAGCCAGCAGCTCTAAGAAATTTACAACTTCTTTTTTTAAACACCAATTTCTGCCAGACATTGTAGCAGAACTTTTATGTCTTTTCAGCAGGCAGTTGAGTGTCATGAATCAGAAGTGTTTTTTCAAAGAGTAAACAGGTTTTTGAACATCTGGGGGGTTGAGTCCCAGGTCACTTGACTTTTGAATCCAGAACTGGGGTCTTTTCATTTAAAGCAAAGAGGGGTTGGCTGATAAAAGCCAATCCAAAGCAAAAGAAGGCATTCTTTAGGTGCAGGCAGGTGTACCAGCAGGCTGTGGGTGGCAGAAGACTGAGACAATGTATATAGAAGGCATTTGCAATGGCATTGGCAACTTGGAGGGCTTGAACTGGCATAGGTAGGTGAGGTATATTTTAGTAGTTTGATAGTCTATAGACATTTTACAGTTTTGAAGCCTCATTTTTTTTCTCTTGGAGGACTGTGATGGGACTGGAAAGGATAAATCCATTGCTATGTGTCTTGGTTACTTTTCTCTCATTGCTGAGACAAAACACCTGACACTCAAAATGAAAGAAGGAAAGGTTTATTTAGCTTATGGTTTGTGGAGGTTTCAGTTCATAGTCAGCTGGTCCCAAGGCAGGGTGGCATGGCACAGGGGCAGTCATTCATGGTGGCTGTGGCAGATACCAGAAGTGATCGGAGTTAACAGGCAAAAGGGAGGAGCAAGCCTCTTTTCCTCCTTCATATTGTATGCAGGCTATCCACCCCAGGATGGGTACAGCAGTCACACCACTAATCCCAGCACTAGACAATGAACCCATCACAAATGCTAGACTCAGCCACCTTCAAAAGGTCTGCCTCCCATGACCACATGAGGCTTTGGGGGAGGGACATTCAGACACAAACCATATCACTATGGTTTCCCTGAAAATAGTGGGAGATTTCCCAAACTCTTGTGGTAATTGAGTAACAGTCCAAAAAGGGTATATAGGTTGGAACCACAGAAATCAAGGTGATGGTTGCATTGATGACATCATGGAGATCTTGCCCAAAGTCATTAATAGCCTATCAAGATGATGTGTGGCTGGATACCTCTTTATGCTTCTTGTGACATGACAGCGATGGCATCATCGTGATGCATCATGGTTGATGACCAGGTCTAGAGGTGAGTCTTTAGCTTATAGTTGTGGGAAGACAGTTTTTAGAATTTCAAGATTAAAATTATATGTCTCAGGTTGATGCAGGCATCATCTTTTTGGGGGGAACAATCAAAGTTGAAAGTGCAGGCTTACATGAGAGGGAGGGAGACAGGCTGGCTTAGTCTAAAGGAGATGGTCACTTCTAACTTGAAGAGGAGGTGTCTTTCCGGAAGTGGGATGGGGAATGGCTTATACAGGAATTCATGTTTGGTGAGATGTCCTCCCAGACTGTAAATCTGTGCCTGGCACAAGGGGCGAGAATCAAGAATCCCAGATGCCCCATTGATGATAACTTTTTGAGAGAGGGAACTTTTGAAGGCACAGAGTTCTGTTTCATTGTTTTCCAGGGAAGTCACAGGTTTGTTCCTGACTTTTGCAATGATTCTTGGCCCTTGAGGACCCAATTCAGTAGAACAAAAATCTGTCCTATCTATCCAAGCCCAAGAGGGCACAACTTATTTGTCAGGGATGACAGTCAAATTTTTCCTCAATCAAAATGTGGAACTCAGAAGGAATTGTTGAGACAGTCATCTCAGGTGGGCATTAGATGATGCCATCTGACTAGGAGAGGTGCATTTTTGGGGAGCGAGTCCTGTGTGGCCAAATGCATGCAATGGCTAGCTGGAACCAGTTCAGTTGGCTGCAAGTGGATGAATTGGGATCAGAGGTGAAACTGTTGGCAGCAACTGTGGCAGCCAACAAGAGTGCCAAGGTGGGATTCTTAAGAAGAATGAGCCTTATTTTCCTTTGAGACACAGACAGTGGCTTGATTTAATTTTTAAGTCTGTAAAAGACCTTTTTCCTGCAATCAGGGACTGTGGGTTTTGACTAATTAATTCCTCTTTCTGGCTCCCTACCTGTAGGTTGTGTACTCTTGAATGATGGTGCAAGAGATGAAGGGTGGGTGCCCCCAGAGAGAGATCATTCAGATGCCTGTCTGGCTGCACCCCTCTTGGGAACTTACATGTGACTTAGCTAAGGAGAGTGCAAGGTCTCCATTATGCCACATGTCAATCAAAATGGAACTGCAGGTGAGGGCCCAATCAGCTACCACAACTGGTGCTTCCCAGTCTTGGTGCAGAGATGGAGTAGCCTATTGTGTACACTGACCAGTCCACTCACTCAACATTCATTCAGCAGACACTTAGAGGTTAAACTTTCCCACTCTCTTCCCTTGAGAGTGGTCCTGACTGGTAACAGTTGATCAGACTCCCCTTCTGCTTGAGCTGAGCAGGACAGACTAACTGGGGTGCCCCTGGGGGTCTTACTGGAATCAGGCAGGCAAGCAAGCAGGCAGGCAGGCAGGCAGGCAGGCAGACAGACAGACTGCATCCTCCTCCATTTGGAGTCTGATGTGAGCCACTCAAGAGGGGAGCCAGGAATCCTCCTCCAGATCTCAAGGGGACTTGAGAAATCTCAAAGGTGTGCCTTCTCATCTGAATCTGGAGAGGTCCTTGCTCTACTTACAAAGGCCATTATTGGTGACCAAAGAGGTGAGCACGGTCAGTCTTCCTAGCTGACATACTAGATGTGATGGCAAACAGAAACACTGAAATGACATCCAGAATTTGGAGGCAGATTTATTTACAATGATGTGCACTTATTGGGTTCATCTCCATAATATCAGGCCCTGATCTCTGGTAGTCTAGGGCTTACACTGGATAAGCAAGCAGGAAATACAGAGGCAGAATGGCTTGTCAATTGGGGATTGGTTTATACAATGTGCATCATAGTGACCAACAATGCATCACAGTGACCAGCCATTTCTAAGAGACAGATACAACTAGAACTGAAACAGGAACTATTACCTGGGCAACAAAGAAACTGTAATATAATGACTAAGCAGCTATTTTCTGTAACAGTATGGTTTTTTGCTGGAATTATGATTTTTGTTCAATGAGACATGTATCCCAAAGACTATATCTTATTACTTATTTTATACCAACCAAGGAATTATGATGATATGTGGGTGTTGTTATGCTGCAAAGTGGTTCATGAGAGGTGATGGGAAAGGCAAGAAAAATAGATCTCTATCCCCTAGGGGCATCTGTATAACTTGTCTCTGTTGCGAATGCAGTTTGTTATTGAGCACACATTAAATGTAAGATCTAAGCTGTTTGTGGAGAAATCACTTCTGTTTTTTGACACAGTCTCACTATGTAGTGAAGGCTGGCCTTGAACTCACATACAGCCCACAGGTATGGGTCATAAAGCATAGGCAGGAGTTTCCATTCTGAACAGTGCTGACAGATTTTTCAGTCTTTCCTTATTAGAAACTCATGGTGGCTTTTCCTTGGCCACAGAGGACAGTCTGTGAAGCTCTTGATGTGACATTCAATGTCATTCTAGCCCCAATCTATCTTTCTAGCTCCTACTAGTTTCCTATTGTAGACTTTGCTCCAGACTCCTATGGACTGAATGTTTGCATTCCCCCACAGTTCATATGTTGAAGTCTAATCGCCAATGTGAAAGCTTTGGGATTTAGTGCCCTTAAAGGACACCCCAGAAAGCTAACTTCCCCTCCTACTGTGTGAGGTCATAATGAAAAGATGTTAGTCAGTGAACCAGGCAGAGAATCTTTACCAGACACTGAATCTGCTGCTGCCTTGATCTTGGACATCCAGTTACCAGAACTGCGAGAATAAATCTCTGGCATCTGTAAGCCACCCAGTTCGTGGTATTCTGGCATGGCAACCTGAGTGGAGTGAGGCATAGACTCCTTTATTGCAAACACACTTGGTACTTTTCAGCCTCCAAACCTTTGCTCTTGCAGAGCACAATAGTTAAAGAGTTTAATTTCTGGATCTAGACTGGCTGGGTTCAAATCCTGGTTTTGCTCTTGGGCAAGTTGCCTAACTGCTCTGGGTCTTGATTGTCCATCTATAAAGATGGAACTAAAATTATGTGTATCTTATAGGCATAAAAGAATGTAAGTACTTAAAATAGTGCATAGCACACAGTAAGCATTCAATAAATGTTAGTTCCTCCTTTACCTATCTATATCCAATTATCTTCCCCACCTATTTCTAATTCCTCCTTGAAACCTTCCTTGATTGCCTTATCCCACAATGTGATCCCCCTTGAGAAATGCTGAGAGTTGGCAGTTAGTTTTGCTTTTCTTCTTATTCTTGTGTCTTAGGACCATAGCTATGCGTTGTGCATCCCCCTGAGTCAGGCCTGTACTCGGTGCATAACACTTGGAGGTAGGTATTGTTTGTGTCATTTTGCAAAGAAGCAAACAAAACCCAGGCAAGTGAAGAAGGAAGCTAGGGTTGCAGACTGAGTAAAAGATGATCCCGGAGTTCCAATGCACACTGCCTGCGATCACACCTTTGAGCCTCTTCCCACCTTTGAGCCTCTTCCCTCCTTTCAAGAGTGAATCTAACACTCAATTAGAGCTACCAGATTGCTCTTTGAGTAGGCACTCAGTGGATTTCTAGTGATTTGATGGACCAATATCAATTTGGTTGCCTTTCTAAGTGCTAGTCAGTGCCTCAGGGCTGTGATTATCTTGAAGATGATAAAGATATTTTGATGGGCCTTACAGGAAGATAGACTATATTATTTTTCTAGTGCTGAGCACCACGACAATCTAAAAAGCAATTCTTTTTACCTGCTGTTTCAAATATGGTTAGATGAAGGATGCCAGAAATGATCTCATCAATGCTGTTTTTGTCACAAAGGAGACTTTTTCATGAGTCACAGTAATTGTTCTGTCAATGACTTTCTTTGGTTAGATAAGTCATTCGATTCATCAGTGACAAGGTGCAAGGTTGGTGGCGGTTCCGGTGGGTTTGACTTTCTCTCAACTCCTAATCAAGGTGTTATTAAAGCCATTGATGCCTTATAGTCCACTGGATTGGTTTTGGAAGGCCCTAGTGGAGAGAGAACTCCATGGAACTTTGGTTACATATGAATTCCTTGCATCTTCAAATTTCTACATGATATAAAGGCAACTTCTGTGATCTCTAGACATCTTGGATATAGTAGTCTGTCTTTACTGAAACTGAAATCCAAGAACCGCAACATTCAATCAATGTATAGGGCAGCATGAATCTAAACTAGACCTGAGAATCAGAACATCTGAGGCGGTGTTCAGGGTTTATTTCTCAAGTAATATCCAGGTGACTCAAATGTGCAACTAGGAACGAGGCCCAGCGATTCAGATAATAGGACTTGTGTTGTTCAGTTGAGTCTTCTCCAGTCTTCAGTCTGCATTAGCAGGTGGTCCCCACATGCAACCTTGAGGAAGAAGAGGAGACGGACCAGTTGAAGGCAAGCCCGAGCAGGATCAGTAGAAAGGAAGTCCCTGGAGTTTCCAGTGGCCATTGTTGCATAAGGAGTTCCATGGTATTGATGAATTTCCTCAATAAGTGATGTCATTAACTTGTTTAAAGAATAAAGATAAGGAGCATTTGTTTGGGGAATCCAGAAATGATGACTCCAGTGAGCAATGGAAGAATAGAGCTGTCATTTACTAATTTGGGGAGGTAATGGGGAGGGATTCCTCTTTGAACATATTCTGTTAGAAATGTGTATCGTAGACCATTGAGGATACATGGAGTGGGCAGCTGGATATATGAGGTGTGATGGAAATATATGATGAATGTTTAGGTAAAAATATTTATTACATTTAAAGACGCTTTACCATTAATTCTCCATAAAATATTTCACCTCTCTTTAAACACACTTATCACATTGCTCTTGTTATTTTTGGATATTATGCAAGTCCTCTTTCATGTTTTTATGAGGTGTGATCAAAAATACGGTGAATATAGCTGTTGAGCGCCATCCAACAGAAAGCAGGCTGGTGCATTCTCATCCTTCTTATTCACCAGCTGTGGCACCGTGTAACTTCTAGCTGTTTTCCAAAATCAAAATAACTATGACAAGTAAATGTTATGAATTGGTTCAGGACATTAAAGCATCCACAACAACACTAATGACATTCATGAGAGGACTTCTAGGACTGCTTCTAAAGTGGCAAGAGCTATGGGATAAATGTTTTTGAAGCATGGGGGGCACTTTAAGAGGGATTAAAGGCAATGTATCTTCTACTGTGATGCATTTTAAAAACTCTCTGGACACAAGCCTGGGCCCAGGAGACCCATCCCTTACCTTTCTACTGTAAATTTGTACTTTAGTGTTATGGTAGCTGGTTTTGCATCTCAGTACCTTTCCCTGAGGGCTACATGAAGCAGTTTCAGTGTTTATCCACTTGCCATGACAAGTGGCAAAGAGTGTCCACATGTACAGAAGTGTCAAAACAGGACTTAGCCACACATCTATGCCCTGGCCCTGGCTTTGAGCATGTTTACTTGACCATCGCAGAGGATCCAGCAGACCCACACCACTCCGGGAGTTATTGGAAAACAGCTTTTTAAAAATTTTTTTCTGGTAGAAGTAGCCCAGGTCAGTATAATGGCACATGAAAAACCAGATTTGCAAGTTTTTGAGGAGGCCAAAAGTGAAACATCAGATTACTCATGTATGGATGATGAAGATGCTCCATTATGGTAAATACATGCCTTCATAACAGAGGAGTGATGTGGGTGGATGAAGATGACGATGATGATGACGATGATGACTTTGATGTTGACCAAGTGAGCCAAAGGGCCTGCGACAGTGAAATGGAGCAAGAATCAACTGATACAGTCACAGTGAATGCAGACCTACTTGATGCAGATAACAAGGCAAACAGCAATGTGAGTATGTATTTGACTAGTCAAAATATTGACAAGTGGCCCCACAACCAAACGGAATGATCCAATGTTAGACCCAGGTCTGCAAATACAGTGAAGGTCTTGGCAGGGGTGAAACCTATTGGACAGAATGCCAGCATTGTCATGCAGTGTTGAAAAGTATAAAGATAAAATGTTCTGTGAAAGATGCTGTGAAATACACAAAGGCTGAAATGCAAGTAAAATATTTTGAATGCACTAATAGCCATATTAAAAGTGTATTTATTATGACACCTCACTAGCGGAATTGAAAGCATTCATAGGTCTGCTGCACTTAGCACAGATTTCTCACAGTGGTGGCAGGAATGTAAAAGACTTATGGAAAAACAGTGGCACAAAATATGTCATGAAAATTTATGCCCTTGTAGATGCTAAGACTTACTATTCTTTCAGTGTAGACATTTATCGTGGAACTCAGCCATCAGGTCCTTATTCATATAGTAGTTAACCAAATGATGTGAACTGACTTGTTCTCATCTCCCAAACTCATCAGAATGTGACGTTCAACAGTTTTCCAACTGATGCTACATTTACTAACAGAGCACAAGTTGACCAGCACAGGAACTGTACTCAGGAAGAAAGCCGAAATTCC
>PVJX010032649.1:0-20279 GCA_004027295.1 Dolichotis patagonum
CTAACACAGGGACTCTTAGCAATTTCTGCACATTTGTTCTTTGACATCCTTTATGTGTAAATACAAATTTATGTATTTTTCTTTTATTTGTAATTTAACTATTGTGCTGCTTAAATCCTAGAGATTATAAATTTATAAAATAGACATGAAATCCTGGCAAATTTTTTAATCATTCATAAACATTTATAAAATTGCAAAATTATTACTCAGATTTTACTTCATAAACCTGTAAAGTAAACCCTCTCTAAATATTTTTAAATGTATGGATAGTAAGAAAAGGATAATTGGGTAGAAACAGGGAGAAAGCAATAATGATTCAGTACAGTAAATGGGGCAGGTGTAGTATAAAAGGAAGAGGAACAAAGAATGGAGGACACAGAAGAAAAGAATGAATAAAAAAGCAAAATAGGAAAAAGGAAGAAAAAAGAAACACAAGGGAAGAGAGAAAAAGAGGGAGAAGGAAGAAAAAGGGAAAAATATGTCCTAATTACATCTTGCATTCTTTGAATGTTTGTTGAATGCCTACACCTACTATATTTCACACACTGGGCAGACACTGATATTAGAATAGTAGACAAAAGCTGCTTTATCTCTTCCTTCAAGAAAAGAAGCAAGGAATTACTAAATAATCACAGCAATAAATGTCAAATTGGAACTGAGTAATTGCTCCAAAAAAATTAAATGACTCTGTGAGATTATAAAGTAGGGGCATTTACCCCGTGGAAGGAATCAGAAAAACATTTTGTCTCTTAACTGAAGGATGATTCTCCCTGAACATAGATCCAGTTCTTGCAAAAGCAAATGCTTTTAAAAATTATTCTTGCTCCCCTACTCTGCTCCCCTACTCTATTTTCTTCTTTTTCTCCTCCACCCCACTTCCTTCTCCTTTTTCCTTCTTTTCCTTTGATTTTTGTTTCTGTCTTGTTCTTATCTTCCTGCTTTCTCATTCACTCTTTTCTTTTGTCTCCTGTTCTTTCTTCCTCTTCCTTTTGTACTGTGTCTACACCATCCTTTGCATTCTTCCTTCTTCCCTTTCCTCTTCAAATAGATTATATTGTTACCTGCTTCGAAATTCAAGCTGGGTCACAGCCCTTGTTATGAAGATAACTTTATTTCATGTCTACAATTTGTGAAGCCTATGTGCAGATTAATGCTCTGTATAGAGCACTTTAGACCAGGGCCTCACTAGGGATAGAATTAACACACAAATCATTTTTCACCCAAATTAACTTTCTTTTCTCTAGATGATTTTGACTTGCATTGTGACCATTCTGTCAATAATGGAGAAGAAACTTTCATTTTGCCATTGAATGTCTCTATGTCTCTTAATATTTAAAACTTAGTCCCTTGTTGGTGCATTCAGTCTTTTGGGGGCCTATCTTCAGTTCCTTTGCCTCTTCCCTGCGTGATCTTACACCAACTTCTACATTCATAGCCAGTCTCTGAAATAGGAAGGCATAGGAAAAGCAGCATCCCTTGCTATACCTCCTGGCTTTCATCTTGTACTACCAGAGCCATAGACTTCCTGTCTGCATTTAGACCAGGAGGAAGCTTGTGTAGTATCTTGGTAATAGGTAGTTTGGTCTCCTGTCTCATCCTTACCTCTGTGTGAAGTGTAGCTTCCCTTTGTCAGGTCTCTTGATGTTGATTTCTGTCCTTTCTAGCGTTGCTTCTGTCTGGTCTGTGCCTGCTATAATCTATAGTCTCTTTTCTTAGAGGAGTTAGCTTATGGTAATTACTTCCAGACAGCATTACTGGAAGACATCCCTCTTTTATCCAGCCTTTTCCATTTTTCCTCTTACTAATATTACAGGTTACAGAGATCTCTATTTGGGTTCTTATTTGGCATTTTCTTTTTCTTGAATGTCATGACTTTTTTAGGTGAACTTGCCAACATCAGCTGTCTTCTAGATCTACCAGTAGGACACAAAGTATATTTTGGACTCTTTAAATGCCAAGCATGGGTTGAGGGAGCTATTGTTTTTTTGCAACAGCATTGAACTCACTGTAGTCCTCTGTTTTGGCCTCCCAAGTGCTGGGATTACAGCTCTGTGCCATCATGCTCAGTGAGGGAGTTCTTGAAGCTTCACTCATCTGACACCTTCCCTCAGTCATTTCTATTTCTGTTATTCAGGCACCATACTCAACAGGTTATCATAAGCATTCTTCAGTAAGCATGCAGTCTTTGGTGATCATGTGAGGGTATACAAGCTATGTAATGATTTGTATGTAGATTTCCCCCTAAGCCTCCTGTGCTCATAGCAGGGCTTTTGGGAAGTGACTGGATTATAGGCGTGATACTCATCACTGGATTAGTCCATTGTTGAGTTTATAGCTAAATGTGATGCTAGGAGGTGACAACTGGTAGATCATGGGAATGTGGTTTGGAAGGGTCTATCTCCCTCTCTTCTCCCTGGTCTCTCTCTCTCTCTCTCTCTCTCTGTCCTGCTCTATTCTGTGATACCACCCTTCCATGGAACCAACCTATTATGGACTGAAATCTCTACATGTTGTGGGTCAAAATAAACCTTTCCTTCTTAGAATTGTGAGTGTCAGTATTGTGTCTTAGTAGTAAAAAGGTAACTAAGGCAAGAAGTAAATTCCTTATTCTGAAATTCAAATGACTTATTTTTGTTTTACAGTTACTATTTTTTTCCCTTTTCCTTCTTATGTGACTTGAGGGCTATATACACGGAACAATTCCCTCTCCCCCTGAGTCTTCTCTCTTTATTTCCTTTTCTATCAGGAAGGGATTGCCCTAAATCAGTCCCATTTCCCAATGTGATATTTGCTCTCTAGTTTTCTGGAGAAACAAATACTAAACTCATGTCTGTCTTAATAGCAGAAAAGCTGTAGAGAAAAGTTAAGTTAAAGGCAAGTAAAATACCATCTGGGAGTATTTTCAAGTACAGGGTTCTATCACAGAGTGAAGCAACTAGTATTCCAGGCAGAAGAAACAGCACAGAAAGAGTCCTTGTGGTCCACGGACTAGGAGTCTGCCCCCAGTGACACATTCACACCTGGGAACAATCTCTGAGGCCTGCAGGAAGCAAAAGCTGCCCCCAGCTACCTGCAATAATCTGGGAACCCTCAGTGAGGTCCATGGGGATTGGGAGTCTGTGCCCAGTGACTCACAGTTACCTGAAAACTCTTGGTGAGGCCTGAGGGGACTGGGAAGCTGTGTGCAGCAACCCACAGTCATCCAAAACCCTTGATGAAGCCTGTGGGGAATTGGAGGCCACACCCAGCAACCCGCCTACAACTGGTAACCATCTCTGAGGCCCACAGGGACCAGGAGTCTGTGACCAGAGAACTGCAGACATCAGCAGTCCAGTCCTCAGTGAGCCCACAGTTGGACAGCCCACCAGCACACAAAACAACTAGGACTTGGCATCTGGCTGATTTGGAGGAATACAAGAAAATGCTAAAACAAAAGAACAAATTGCAGTCTCACACTTCCAGCCCATCCAGATCAAGTCTAGGAGACATGACATGGATTAATTTGGAAATCATACACTTGAAATTTCTGAAATGATAGCAATGGAAGAAACAACTCTAGGAAGCTGCAAAGGAAATCAGATCAGAAATAGTCTCTCAGGTAAAAACAGAAATGATAAATATGATGAACGAATTGGTGAGTATATGCAAAGAAGACATAGATTTAAAAAAATAGAGGCACATAGGAAAGTGATGGAAACCTTGAATGAACAATGCAGGAAACCACTAGAATACATGATACAGATTCAAGGAGATATCCAGAAAATAAAAAATTCCACTGAAATCTGGCAAAACCACATGAATGAAATTGAAGACAGACTCTCAGACTTTGAAGACAGGATTGTAGCTAGTAGTCATGAAAGGAAAGAACTCTTAAAAATAACAAGGAATCAGGAAATAATGCAACAGTTGCAAGATGCAAACAGAGGCAATATAAGACTGATAGATGTCAGAGAAAGAGACAACACAAATTACATAAAAAGACTATTTGCAGAAGTAATAGCAGAAAATTTCCCAAACATGGAAAAAGAACTTGACATACTGATAGGTGAGGCATATAACATTCCAATTAGTTATAATCAAAATAAATCTACATTTTGACATATAATAATCAAGATCCAAGAAATTCAGCATAAGAACACACCATTAAAAGCTGCTAGAGAAAAGAAACAGATCACCTATAAAGAAATCCTATCAGAATCATGAAAGACGTCTCAACACAAAACATCATGTCAAGAAGAGCATGGAGTGAAATATTTTAAGACCTGAAAGAAAACAACTTCCAACTCAGATTGATGTACCCTGAAAAACTCTTTCAAAATCAGTGAAGAAATAAGGTCCTTCCATGACAAATAACAACTGAAGAACTTCATGGCCACCCAACCAAACCTACAAAGAGTACTAAAAGATATTCTAGAAAGAGATAAAAATAACCCAAATTCCAAGCACTATGACAGGAAGAAACCAACAAACTGAACAAGCCAATAACAGAAGAAAAAAGTATGGAAACAATAGCAGAAAGATAATATAAAAAAGATAAGCCAAGGCATATCAGTTATAATCATTAATGTAAATGGCCTCAATTCACCAATCAAATGAAACAGATTGGCAGAATGGACCAAGAAACAAAGTTCAACAATATGCTGTATACAAGAAAAACTTTCAACTCAAAAGACAATACATTGACTTAAAGTTAAAGAATGGCAAACAATACCCCATGTAACAGGAGCCCAGAAAAAAGCATGAGTAGCTATTCTGTTCACAGACCATGTGAACTTCAAACCAAGAATGATCAAAAGAGATAAAGAAGGTCAGTATATATAGGTTAGGGGAAAACTTGAAGAGGAAAAGATAACAATCATAAATATATATGTACCAAATATGGGAGCAACCAACTTTGTAAACCAAATGTTAACTGACATGAAAAATCAAATAAGCCCTAATACAATGTAATGGGGGAATTTAACATGCTATTGTCACAAGGAGACAGATCAACTAGACAAAAAATTAGCAAAGAAATAACAAAACTGAATGAAACCTGTGAACAAATGGATTTATTAAATGTTTCCAGAGTGTTTCACCCAACAACATCAGAATACACATTCTTCTCAGCGGCACATGGGACATTCTCTAAAATAGATTATATATTAACCCATAGAATATGCTTAGTAAATGCAAAGGAATTACAATTATCCCACATATATTATCTGACCATAGCACAGTGAAATTGGAAATTAATGACAAAAGAAATTTCAAAAGCTCCATAAATACTTGGAAATTAAATAGCACCCTACTGGGCCACAGAGGAAATTAAAGAAGAAAGTAAACAATATATGCAATCAAATGAAATTGCAAATACAACTTACCAGAATCTGTGGGATGCAATGAAAGCAGTCCTTAAAGGGAAATTTATAGCAGTGAATTCTCCCATCAGGAAATCAGAACAAGCACAAATAAACAACCTAATGCTTCATCTCAAATTTTTAGAAAAAGAAGTCAAAAGTCCAAAGAAAGGAGGAAACAATAAAGATCAAAGCAGAAATTATTGCAATTGAGTCTAAAAAACCAATACAAAGAATTAATGAATTGAAGAGTTGGTTCTCTAAACAATAAATAAAACTGATAAACTCCTAACTAACCTCATAAAAAAGGAAAGAAAAAAACTCAAATTCATGCAACGAGGAATGAAAATAGTAAAATCATTATAGATCCTGTGGAAATACAGAAGATCATCAATACCTGCTTAAAAAATTTTCACTCTCATAGGAACTACAGAAGAAATGGACAGATTCCTAAAAATGTATGAATTACCAAAGCTAAATCAACAATATATAGAACTTTTGAATAACCTAATATCTGTTAATGAAATTGAAAACATAATTAAAAACTTACCACCACCACCAAAACAAAACAAACAAGCAAACAAACAAACTCAGGTCCTGATGGATTCAAAGCTGAATTCTATTGGAATGTAGAGATGATTTAATACCAATACTCTCCAAACTCTAATGAAATTGAAAAAGGAGGCAAGTCTCCCTAATTCATTCTGGGAAGCAAACATTACCTTGATACCAAAATCAGAGAAAAACCCAACAAAAAAGAGAACTATAGGCCAATCTAGCTAATGAATGTGGATGCAAAAGTTCTCAATAAACTATTAGCAAGCAGAATGCAGCAAATCATCAGGAAGATTAAACACCATGACCAAGAACGATTCATCCCAGGAATTAGGACTGATTCAACATACAGAAATCAATAAATGCAATACACTGTATCAACAGAGTCAAAGACAAAAATCACGTGATCATTTCAATAGATGCAGAAAAAGCTTTTGATAATGTCCAACACTCATTCATGGTAAAAACCCTAGTGAGAATCAGAATAGATGGTCTTTATCTCAATCTGATAAAAACTATCTATGACAAACCTACAGCCAACATCATACTCAATGGTCAAAACTGAAAGGTTTCACTCTAAAATCAGGAACAAGTCATGGATGTCCACTGTCACCTCTCCTATTCAATATATTTCTGCAAACATTACCCAGAGCAATTAGACAAGAGAGAGAAATGAAAGGAATACAGATAGGAAAGGAAGAAGTTAAATCATTATTATTTGCAGATGACATGATACTCTACAATGGAGACCCCAAAAAACTCCACCAACAGACTTCTAGACTTAGTAAGCAAACTTAGCAACATAGCTGGGTACAAAGGCAATATTCAAAAGTAAATGGCATTCCTGTACACACACAACAAACCTACTAGACAGGAACTAGGGAAACCACACCCTTCCAATAACATCAAAAAAATCAAATACTTAGAAATCATTCTAACTAAGGAAGTAAAAGATTTATACATTGAAAATTAGAGTACTCTGAAAAAAGAAATTGAAGAGGTATTCAGAAAATGGAAAGATATCCCTTGCTCATGGATAAGCAGAACCAACACTGTTAAAATGACCATATTCCCAAATCTGTTATTCAGATTTAATGTAATACCAATCAAAATATTATCAGCATACCTCACAGATCTAGAGAAAATATTCCTAAAACTCATATGGAATCATAAGAGACCTAGAACAGCAAAGGCAGTCCTAGGCAGCAAAGGCGAGACAGGTCCATCACAATTCTAGACTTGAAATTATACTGTATAGCTGCTATAATAAAATCATTACAGTACTGGCAAAGAAACAGACTCAAGGATCAATGGAACAGAATAAAAGATACAGACATAACTACAAATACACTCAGCCACCTATCTTTGACAAAAGGGGTTAAACACGTTTACTGCAAGAAATATAACCTCTTTAATAAGAGTGCCAGGAAAATTGACTTTCCATATGCTGTAGACTTAAACTAGACCCGTGCCTATCACCATGCACTAAAGTAAAAATGGATCAAAGATCTAAATATTAAGATAGAAAAACCAAACCTATTGGAAGACAGAGTAGGTAGAAATCTCAAAGACAAAGGGATAGGCTGAGAGTTCATGAACAAAAGCCAAACTGCAAGGGAGTACTTCAAAGAATCAACAACTGGGATCTCATCTTAGGAAAAATTTTTTGCACACTGAAAGAAAACAACAACACAGTAAAAATGAATCCATAGATTGGGAAAAGATTTTTGCCAACTGTCCAAAGGACTTTTATCTAGAATGTATAAAGAATTAAAAAAATCAGGTCCCCCAAATTCAAAGACTCTCTCCAAAAATGGGCATCTGAGATGAATACACAATTCTTAGTGAAGAGCTACAAATGGCAAATAAATACATGAAAAAATATTCAATATCATTGGTCATTTGAAAAACACCAGTTAAAATAACACTAAGATGTCATTTCACTGCAGAAAAAATGGCTAACATCAAGAGATTAACCAATAACAAACGCTGGCAGGACTGTGGGGAAATAGGAACATTTCTCCAATATTGGTGGGAGTGTAGACTGGTAGAACCATTAGTATGTACATTCCTCAAATAAGACTAGAGGTTTCATTGGGTCCAATTATTCCTCTTCTTGATATCTTTCCAAAAGAATTAAAGCCATCATATCAAAGTGATGTATGCACACCCATGTTTATAGCTGCACAATTTATAATAGCCAGATTTTGGAAACAAACCAAACCTCCATCAATTGGACAAAGTCCACCAAGTGCCAATGGATAAAATAAATGTGGTATTTTTATACAATGCATTACTACTCAGCTATAAAGAAGGATAAACTTGAGGCTTTTACAGGTAAATGGATGCAACTAGAAGCTATATTCATAAGTGAAATAAATCAGACTTGCATGTATAAGCACCATATTGTCTCACTAGTGTAAGAATCTGAGGGAGTAAGATGATCCAAGAGTCACAATAGATACAGTAAAAGGGAAAAACTGCTCAGAGGGAAATTATATTGTTTGATCATCCTTGCATGCCTGTATCTGGTAACCTGAGCAACTATTTTGAAGATAATGATGTGCAATATAACAATCATTGTTAAATACCTATCATCTTGTTCTGAAACTCTATATTGCTATTGTTTTGTTGTTGTTGTTACTGTCATAGTCATTTTACTTCTGTTGTTTTTTGATTGCTCGCTTGCTTCTTGATTTTTCTGATTTTTTTTCTGTTTTAAAGCAAAATGTTCCTGCAGTGGACAGGAGCAAGGTGAGCATGGTAGACACCTAGAGGAGGAAGGCAGGTGTCCCAAGAGATGTGGCTGGAGTCAAAGCCAGCAAAACAGTGACAAGCCTCCTAGCATGTACAAGTTCTGCTGAAATGTTTGCATGTTCTGGTAAGGAGTGGAACTGAGGCTTCTCATTCCTTAATTTATACAAATAATAAAAGGACAAAAAGTTCTTTCTCTTCTGAGCATTTGGTTGCTTTTGGTTTCAGCCGAAAATCTGTCCCCTCTTCCTCCTCCATGCAGGAGACACAGAATGCATGCTGGCCCAGGAGCCAGGGTGATCAGCTGTGGAGGGCCACAGAGGAACGCCTGGTAAAAGCTGTCATCTTGAAAGTGTACTTCCTCTTCATATATTTGTACCTGCTCTTGCCTTCTTGTCACCACTGCTACTTGTGACAAAAAGAAAAAGGCAATGAATCTTGGGTCTGCACAAGAATCTTTCAAGGCTGCCTGTCACTTTTCAGAGAGTTTTAGAATCTGGTAAGAAGCTCTGCTGACAAAATAAGGGAGGAGACTGAATGTAAAGGAGATGTTTTAAAACACCAAGTGTCATCTGAATTATGGCCAGGGCTTGTATCACAGGTCACAGTAGAGTTTGCTGTTAGCATTGGGGAAAGGGAAAGAAAGGAGCTTGATAGAACCATTTGTTCAGATGGGCATGCATTGAAATTGGTCTTATGTTTCCTATATGGCACTTATACTACTTCAGTTTAAACCTAAGCAATTGATATCTCAGTGTCACATTGCATTTTATCTTTTTTAGTGAGGGAAGCTGTTTGGAAGCAATTCAATGAGCTTGCTTGTCAGTAGTTTTTATTTCCTGAGTTTTAAAAAGGATGGCCAGTATGAATTTAAAGATTCAATTAAAATTGTTGCAAATTTAGGAGAAGTAATGCTTGTATTTAATGAGGGCAAAGTAAAGAATAGAGGAAAGACCAAAAACAATGTTTTAAATATTTTTCTGAAAAATAATATGGCAAGCTCCCTGCAAACTAGTGCCTTGTGTGGGCCACCACTGCTGGGGGAACATCCAGACTCCAGCCTTGTCCCATGAGTCAGTGCCATTCACGGACTGCCAGGGAAGAGAAGAGGAAGTCAACAAGAAGCAAGCCATTCCTGTGAGTCGGAGCCATGTGCAGGCCACTGCTGCCAGGGGAACAGCCAAAGCCCAGCCCCTTCTGGCACACAGGCTGGGAAACAAGAAGAGCCAATGCCCCACCCTCCATAAGCAACCAGCTGACCCAGAGAACACGGGCTGCAACAATAGCTATTGAAGTGAAATGCAATTGGATGCTTATGGTGTTTGGTGTTTCACTGACTTTGCAGGTCTAGGGCCAGTGGTCTGATTATCTTTTCAGATAATCATGGTATGCAGTGTGGCATCTACAGGGACCTCTTTCTGAAGGTGGTAGCCTTGTTATTTCCCTATTATTTTGTTTTGAATTGCTGTATCATTTTCATTTTTATGTTGGGTTGAGTTTTATTATATTTCATTTTGTTTGATTTTGTTATATCTAATGGCATGGGCAGCTATTTCAAAGATAACAAGGTATATTATGGCAGCCATTGTGGATTTACTGTTGTCTTGTTTTGAGGTCCTTTATTGCATTCATTATTTTGCTTTTAGTGGTTCTACTCTGTTCTGTTTGATATTTAGTATGTTTGAAGGTATTTACAGCTGTTTTGAAGACAACAAAAGGCATTATGACAACCATTGTTGATTTCATGTTGTTCTCAAGTCCTGTGTCACTTACACTGGTTTGTTTTGATTGGCTTTGTTCTGTTTAATTTTACTTGGCTTTCCTCTCTTTAAAATAGAGAAAAATTTTTAAAATAGTATGGCAAAATTTAGACAATTATATAGGACATGTGTGGTCTAACACTTGCTTCAATTCTAAATAAACTGCAGGGCCTTGGACAAATCATTTGATAAGCTGGTGGTTCAGCTTTCTGAACTTTAACAAAAAGATTTGAAGAGACACTTACTTTCCTTTCTGTGTCTTACCATATTATGATAGTGTTATGTCAACTCGACTGGCTTTACCAGGTGCTCAGATGTGTGGTCCGCCTTGTGCTGGTTGTGTCTGTGAGGTGAGCATCTTCTGGGAGGAGAGCACCTTGCCCTCCTTCATACTGGCGGGGCCCATCTAACCCACAGAAAGCCTGGACTTTCCCAAGTAAAAGGGGATTTCTTGCTGCCTGACTGCTTTGAGTTGGGAAGCTGCCTTTTCTCTTGCTTCCAGACTCAACTTAAAATATGGGCACCTTCTCAGTGACAAATTGCAGGTCTTCAGACTCGAGCCACATCTTCTGCCTTCCTGGGTCTTAGGCCTTCTGATCTACCTACCAGAACTCTTTGATGGGCAGCCTGACCAGCTGATTTGCCAGTCTCGTTAATCATGTGAGCTAATTTCTTGTTATGAATCTCTTTCTTCCTCCCTCTCTGCTTTTCTGGAGAACTCTGAATAATACACAACCTGATGATTTTTTTAGCAGCTATTTTAAAGAATGAAGACAAGCTCATTGTTGTCAACATGAGCCTATTCTTATATGGTAGGTTTATGTTTGCTAGAATGAACATCACTTCATTCTGAAAGAAAATGATGCTGATGAAATGTGCTGCTTGTGAAGTTTTTTACTGGGAAACATGCACATCTGATGCCTGTGGACTAAGACAGCAATCACAATGAAAGGACTGCATTCTCATAGTTAAAAAGTCTTTGGTATAAAATTAGAGATCAGATTTTAGGTAATGCCTTACTTTTCTGTCATTTTACTGTATTTTACTTGTCATTTGCTCTTTCTGCCATTAGACTATTTCTGGCCTATTCAGCCTCACCTGGGAGGAAACCTTTTACCTGGAAACCAGCCAGGTGCACAGCTCAGGCTATTATGAGACCTCTTTGATCTTTGTAGGAAGCTGCCAAGCAGCGTCTTAGTTGGTGTTTCTGGAGAGAATCAGTAGGAGTGTGCGCCTTTGTGTTCATGGAGAAGACGTTGGTTGGGGGAGGCATTTAATGTACTGTAGTGCTAAACTTATAAGTAAAAATGAATCTGCATTTTATTTTGTTTCTTATTTAAAAAGATGGACATAGTCCCAGATTTAAAACTCTGTATTGGTTGCTCAAAATCTAGTTCACAATTGAACTAGATTTCAAATAAACAAACAGTATCCTGCTACTAAAGTATTGCAATGTAAAATAACTATCTTGTTTAATTCCAAGACTTAGCTAATTTTTCCTTCAAAAATCCTAAAATTGAAGCATTTCATTCCTATTCTTTATAAGTAAAGAGTGAAGTACTATAACTGATGTTTTGGAAAAATCATGTCAAATGTTCATAGAGATACAAGTAAGTGTAAATCAAAAAGAAGAAAAAGAGAGAGACTTTAGGGATATACCCAGATTGTTTAAAACAAAATGTGTATTTTTTTTTATTCCAGTATTCTTTTAAGGTCCTTCTTACATGCTAGTCTTTCTCCTTGCTTTTGTATTTTAGTAGCTGATTTATTCCTGTACCTTGTTTTGTTAGTATAGACATTAATACACAGGCAGTTGTGTTACTAAATGAAGAAAGTACTTTGTAATATTACAGAAGCATCATTACCGTAGCCCTCATAACATGTAGGTTTTTGCGAGTAAATATGTATATGTATATGTATTTAGAAAAATGCTTTACCAGAAAAATAGTACCATGTTTAAAAAAATGAATTGGGCATGGCTGCTATAATCTTAGACTCTAGAAGGCTGAGACAGGAACACCACAAATCCCACCTCAGCCTAGGCAGCTTAGTGACTGGGCAACCACTTGTCTCAAAAGATGAAAAAAAATAAAAACAAGGACAGAAAACAATATAAACAACAAAAACTCCCAAAACAAAAGCAAAACATGGATTATAGGTCATAATCAAAACCCTAAATTTACAGATGGAAGGCTTCAAAGTTGGATTATACTTAGATGCACAGCAGATGAATTATGGACTTGTTCATCTGATGAAGAAGAAAAGACAAAAGGCCTTTAAGAATACTATTAAAAATTAAAAATTCTTAAATTATGATAATAAGAAAAAGGAAATTATTATCTCTGGGATCTGAATTATCTACCTTTTTAGACTTTTTTTGCCATCTTTCTCTCTGTGTTACCCATATTTATTCTCCTATAAGACCAACATTTTTAACACCGTTAAAAATGGAAAAGGACAAAGTCCTTATACCTCTCTTGGGTAAACTCAGTGCTCTGAAAGGCAGTAAATGTGCTAGCCAATTTTTTCCTAGTTTTTAAAAAAATTTTTTTAATGCTGCATGGCTCTGATAAGTTCCACTCTGTAGCTCAGACCCTTACTTGCAGAGTAAGAATAACAGCAATAATAATTATAGCAATACCTACAGGGTTGTTGTTGGATTACAATCACTAATACAAGCAAGAGTCTCAGAACAAGGGAGTAATTCTCAAATGTTCCTTAGTATAATTTTGCTACTGAAATTTTTATTCAGTCTTTATACTTGTTAAAGGATGTACACTTTCAGATGGCAGGTGAATACTAATATCTGGGGTTCACAAAACTGGAATGGGAAGAAAACAATGATTCTGCCAGCTCAGATTCCAGCTTGAGATAGTGCAAAATCTGCCACTGTATTCGATGCAATGATGCAGTGTGTGTGTGTGTGTGTGTGTGTGTGTGTGTGTGTAGGAGAGGGAGGGAGAAAGGAGAGAGAGGGAGAGGGAGAGGGAGAGGGAGAGGGAGAGGGAGAGAGAGAGAGAGAGAGAGAGAGAGAGAGAGAGGAGAGAGCTGCTACCCTTAAAAGTTAAATTGTTTTAGAAAAGTTCTTCACATAACCCTATTTTGACCTGAAAGATAAGTTTCTCATTCTGATTGTCAATGTTATCATGATTATTTCTCTTCTTTGATGGCAATCAACTAAATTTCCACTCATTTGCAGATTCTATCGGGAGATCAATATTGTGAGTAAATTGAATCTGATGGGGGTTTCAGGTTGAGAATTATTTCTCTGCAGTGAGCACATCACTGGCACATTTCTCCTGGTAGTGCGTATGGAAGACATGATTACACTATGTACGGTTGTTTGTGCCTTTGTTTGCTGGTTTCATGCATTTAATCAGCTCTTTTGTTCATTACACAATTAACTATTCACTGCAGTGCTGCCAAAATTTGAATGATATTTTCCAACAATACTGAGCACACTAGCAAGTTAGATGCTTTTGTTTTAACTCTTTTCTATACATACCAACAGTCACTCTGTCTTTAAAACACAGAGCCCAGGCATCTGTGGGATGCTTTCACCAGGGCCTCCTCTGTTTTCTCAAATCATGCACTTGCTTTTATTGTAGCACATATTGTATTGTAACCATGACTTTAATTTTCTCTATATCCAGCCAGATTTTAAGTGGGTCAATACTTCTTGGTCTTTGTCTCTAAGCATTCAGTGCCTGATACAAAAGTTGAGTCTCATAAATATTTAATGAATGAATACATCATTGGGCAAATGTATAAATTCTCATGTCTCTAAGACTGTTAGATTTAATTTGAGGAATTTATGAGGCAAGCAGAGAGGAAAATGAAGCAGAATGGATCAAGGGAAAATTAGGTGCAGAGTGTGGTGTGTTTTAGGGATTGTAAAGGGACTGACAGGAGCATAGCACCAGGCATTCCAGGACTCGCTAGCCGACTGTTCTTTATTCTTAAGCACACTTTTCAAATGTCATCACTTTGGAGAAGCCTTTTTGCAGATATCTTCTCCTTCTCTTGTCTTGGTGCAGATTTTTTAGGGTTTTTTTTTTTTTTGGTCTTTACACTCTGCACATTTCAATTATGTTCTATTGAAATATTTTAGCACAAGTGCTTGTACTTGTTCACTTTTTCGGCTTATGCTATTGGCATTATAGAGAGGGGAGATTGAGAGGTGCAGTGTGGCAGATTTTGCTTCTTAAATACTGACTTTGTTATTCATGACTGGGTAACTGATGATAGACAACCACTTAATTTCCTTGAATTTTAGTTGCCCTTTTAGTAAAATGAAGAAAGTAGTATCAACTTTGTAGCAGTGTTGTGACCTAGTAGATATAACATATGCTTAGTCAACTGTATTTCCCTTTGCTTTGCTTCTCTGAAGACAGAAATTAGGTTTTATTAATTTATTCCTAGCAACTAGGACATTCCCAACACATAGGAGAGGTTTGATAGAATAAAGTATGAGTTTATTTAAATGTGTAATGTGTGTGTGTTCCAGAATTCACATTCAGAAAAAAACTGTGCTTGGAACCAAAAGTTACCCATAACTATTATAAATTTAACACATTCTAGGTTACTGTTACATTAATTCCAATATGGTGTAATACACTTTACCATCCTTGGTAACATATCAAGTAGTCTGAAGTCATATGATGAAGGTAGGGATAATATTCTAAGCAGTCTGCTTGTAGAGGTTGCTCCTACTGGAATAGATAGGGAATAATCATGCATAACTCAACATAGTCTTCCAAATAAGTGCAAATCATTTATCAGCCTCAAAGTTTATAAGTCTCCCACCCTCCAGGAAGTACACAGATGGTTAAATGAATTGGTGTTGTTACTAATCTATTATAAATCACTGCGTGAGTGCATATTATTATCTAAGTTGCTTTAACATGCATCCTTGTTATAGTCCTGACCATAATTACTTATTAATGATTGCTTCCAGGGAGGATAAGTTTGCTTTGTGACAACATGTATATATGGATACCTTGTGCCATTTCTGCAAATATTAACTAGCACAAACAAGGCTGGAGAACGTGAAAGGCAAAGTAGAGGGCTGGGTCTCAGTCCCTTCAACATTTCATTTCAGTGTGGGTACTGAAATTTGTTGGATTTGATTTTATCTCTTTCTGCTCCTCTCTTCCTACTCTCCTCTTCTCACCTCATCCATGTTTATGGATTCATTAGCTGCATCTGTGGGCAAAGTACAAAACTGCACACCTAAATCAAGTGTGATTGAAATAGATAAACTTTCTATCCTGAAAATCCCATTTTGGCTGATTACTACCTGTCAATAGGGGAGGCTACTCTTGATGAGGTGTCTAGATATTTTGAAAGTGGCTTAGTAAGTAATGGATAATATGATTATGAATGGGTGATTCCTCTAAATAATTTATCTATTTTGTTAATTGAAGTCTCAATACTCCATTATTATTTGGGGTTTATGTAATTTAATCAAATTTCTTTACTATTAATAGGAGTAGAATTTATGATATAAAACTATCAAAAGTCAATTTCTAGCTGAATTTTATGTCATTTGATGCTACTCTTAATTTTCAATTTAAATGTAGAATGATCTTAAGTATACAGACAACTGACCAAATTAAGATATTTGTACTTTTTAAAGATATTCTTAGTATATAATCAATATTTTAAACTCTATCAACAAAAATATGATTTCTACATTTTTTGAGGAATCCTCACACTGATTTCTACAATGGTTGTACTGTCTACACTCCCACCAACAGTGGAGAAGAGTTTCTTTTCACCACACCCTCTCCGGAATTTGTTATTTGTTGATATCTTAATATTACCTATTTTTGCTGGAGTGAGATGAAATCTCAGTGTTGTCTTAATTTGCATCTTTCAAATTACTAGTGATGCTGAACATTTTATCATATATTTATCTGCCATTTGTATTTCTTCCTCTGAGAGACAGACATTCATCTCATATGGCCCTTTTTGGATTGGGTCTTTAAATTTAAAAAATCATGTCTGATTTTTAAAAAATTCTTTATATGTTCTCTAGATAGAAGGAAGTCCTTTGAGGAAAAATTGGATAAAATTTTTCTCACTCTGTGGTTTGCCTTTTAACTCTATTGGTAGTGTATTTTGCCATGCAAAACTTTTTTAATAGGGTGACACCCCAGTTATTGATTCTTTATAGTATTTCCCATGCAAATGGGGATTTGTTCATGAAATTTTTGCCTGTAAGTATGTCTTCAAGAGTTTTATCTGTTTAGGAGATTTAGTGTTTCTGTTTTAATATTTAGATCTTTGATCTATTTTGATTATCATTTCATTCATGGTGAGAGACACTGGTCCAGTTTTTGTCTTCAGCATGTAGAAAGCCAGTTTTCCCAGAAACATTTGTTAAAGAAACTATCATTCTTCCAGTGAACATGCTTGGTCCCTTTGTGAAAGATAAGATGATGAGTGTGTTTGGTGTTGTTTCTGCATCTTCTAATCTGAAGATGAAAGAACAGATCCCCAGATCTGTTTTTTATTTATTTTTATTTTTTTGCAGTACTATGCTGTTTTTATCACAGTAGCTTTGTTTAATTTCAAGTCAGGGATTGCGATGCTCCTTGCTTTGCTTTTGTTGCCTGGGATTGTTTTTGCTATTCTAGGTCTCTCTTCATTTCAGATGAATTTTAGGAATATTTTTTCTAATTTTCTGTGGTACATTAATGATATTTTGATGAAGATTGCATTAAATTTGTGTAACAATTTTGGAAGCATGGTCATTTTCACTATGTTGGTTCTTCCTACCTATGAACAAAGAATACGTTTTCATTTTCTCACATCCTCTTCAATCTCCTTTTTCAGAATACTGTAATTTTCAACAGATCAATCTTTTACTTTTTTTGTTAGACTGATTCCTAAGTATTTTGTTTATTCAATACTATTGTGAAAAGTGCGGTTTCCTTAATTTCTCTCTCAGTGCACTTATTTATTAGTGTACAGAAATGTTATTGATTCTTGAATGTTGGTTTTGTATCCAGCTACACTTGAATTCAGTTATTAACTCTAAGTCTTTTGTGGGGTTTTTATCGTGAGTGGGTGTTGGACTTTTGCAAATGCTTTTTCTGCATCTATTGAGAGGATGACATGATTTTTGTCTTTGGCTTTCTTAATATGGTGTATTATGTTTATTCATTTACATATGTAGAACCATCCCTGCATCCCCGGATGAATGCTACTTGGTCGTACTGTTGATTTTTTGTCTAGTTTGTCTGTTTGTGACAGTGAGATATTAAGGTCCCCATTATAATTGTGCTAGTGCTTGTTTAATTTTTCATTTTTGTTAATTGTTTTATGTGGTTGAGTGCACTGGTATTTGGGGCATATATACTTATGATTGTTATCTCTTCTTGGAGTTTTCCTTTACCAAGTGTGCAGTGATCTTCTTTGTCTCTTTTGATCAGTCTTGGCTTGAAGTTCACATTGTGTGCAAATAGAATAGTTACTTTTTTGGGGTTCCTGTCACAATGAGTGTTGTTTTTCATCCTTTGACTTTTAGTGTGTGAATTTCTTTTTGAGTTAAATGTGTTTCTTGTATGCATCACACTGTTGGATCTTGCTTCTTGATCCATTCTGCCATTCTGTTTCTTTTAATTGGTGAGTTGAGATCATTTACATTGATGGTTAAAACTGATATATGTTGGTTTATCTTTCTCATATTATTCTCCTGTTGTGTACCTCATCCTTCCCCAGGCTTAAGTGCTTGCCTTATCTTATGGCTTCTTTTACTCATGTTCTTAGAATTCCTTCCCTTTTTCTAAAATATCCTTCAGGGCATTTTGGAGAGCTGGTTTGGTAATCATGAATTTCTTCAGTTATTCTTTATGATGGAAGTATGTTATATCTCCTTTGATTTTTAAAGGTAGTTTTGCAGGATACTTCAATCTGGGTTGGAGATATTTTAGGGCTTGAAATTCTTCATTCTATACTCTCCTTGACTTGAGTGTGTGTTGAGAAGTCTTCTGTGATTCTGATCCATTTCCCTTTACAGATGATTTGCTTCTTTCCTCTAATAGCTTTCAATATTCTGTTCTTGTGATGAATATCTAGAATCTTGATTATTACATACCTTGTGTAGATTTATTTTGGTCTTGACTACTTAGAATTCTATATGCCTCACTTATTTATGTCAAATGATTTATCTATGTTTGGGAAGTTTTCTGCTCTTACTTCTGTTAATAGGTTTTTTTTATGGCATTTGCGCTATTTCTGGCTTTTTCAATAACTCCAGTCAGTTTTGAGTTGCTCTTCTTTGCTTTATCTTGCATCTTGGATTGATTTTTCATAGTCCCTTGCTATTTTTTTTTAATCAGTTCCAAGGATTGAACTCATGACTGTGCGCTTGCAAGGCAGGTGTTTATGCTGCTGAGCTAAATCCCCAGCACTGGTCTCTCGCTATTTTTAAGATAGCTTTCTTTTTGTGATTGTTAACTACAATCCCGTCTTGTTGACCTGATATTCTATCTTTGCCTTCATTCAATCTATTGTATATACTTTCAGTGGAATTTTTAATCTCCTGAATATCCATTTGGATCTGTTTCACAGCTTTCATTTCTTTCCAATGTTGGGCATTCATGGTTTCCATCATTTTACATCTCTTTCTAAAAAATCTGTGTCTACTCTAGATTTATAGATTTAGGTGTATCTTCATTTTGATTGTCCTTTTATTTTTTTAGCCTGAAAGTTTTTTTTATACCTACATCCATTTGTTTTTTCACTTCTGCAGCTATCTTTCCTGAAAGATCCAGCGCATGGCTTCCAATTTCCTCCATCTCATGGTGCTCTGGGCTTGTTCTGGGTGGGCTGAGGTCTGGGCATCTATTTTGCTTTTGTGTCTTGTCATTTTCTATGTTTTATTTCATTTCATTTTCTGTCTTGGTGCATGTACATGTCTCATGGCAGGTAACTTTATCCCTAGTGTTGAAGCTTCCCATGGAAATGTCTAATTCTTGGAGATATTTTCTAGATAGAGGTGGTATTTGATCTTTTTTTCTATTCCAACAATTTACCTTCTGAAATTATTTTTTTAAAATAATTTTATTTAAAGAGAAAAAAATAAAACAGAATAAAGGGTAGCAACAATACAGAATTCCAAGGAAAAAAGGAAAAAAAAACAATAACAAAAAAACCTAAGAAATTATTGCTTGGCAAATTACATACTGACTTCTTGGAAATAGTTGTTCAATTTACAAAGTTAAAACATGTAAAGTAGACATTCAAACAGTGAGACTGTTAGCAGTTCTGCTCCACAATCTGACAAAAACAGCAATGTGGTCATCCATCTTACCCATGCAAATATACATGCAATTATATCAAAAGACTAGAATTAAACACAACAAAACAGAGCAAAGCAGATCACAAAAAAGCAATGTAAGAGACAAAAATTTCAAAACTAGACAATCAGAGATATTCACTCTCTGTCATATTGACTCTTGTTTTCTTCCCAATAGTTGTCCATATTGTCACATACAGGGAATTCACATGAAACAACCTAGTAGGGAATTGATCTGAGCATTTCAGGTCTTCAAGACCAGACATTAGGGAAGCCAAGAATGGCTGTCATAGTGTCTCTCATTCTCCTCAAAACAGCTGTCCATACCTTAATGTGTGTTGAAATTAAACAAGGCAAAGCAAGCTAAGATCACTTTGAACAAAAAGTGATAGTTTTGCTGGATTTCACATCATGACATTATGGAGTCAGCACTGGGTATTGTAGTGTCTCTTTTTCTTCAAAGTAGTTGTTCATTTCAACATGTGTTATATAGTTGGTTCTAGTAAACTGTTTGTAAGCTCTACACATGCATGAGTCTCTACATGTATATCTATCATTTCTGTA
>PVJX010032650.1:0-20273 GCA_004027295.1 Dolichotis patagonum
GGTGAAATTGGCACAGAACATCACAGCAGGTCACCAGGACAACAGTAATAGGCAACATTGTATATCTCGTTGTCTTCACAATAGTTGTTCTTCTACTAGGTACAGCAAAATCAAAGAAATACACAACATTATAGAACACATCAACACAGAGTATTGAATAGAGCAACACCGTTAATCAGGACAAAGCAAAACAGCGATAGAAATATCTGCCTTCAGAGACAGTAGAAGGAAACTCCCCCCACTTGCTGTACCAAATATGGTCACCTCCTAAGAGATACCCAGATCACTGGATCCCAATTGTTAACGGGGGAAGGGGGGTGTGTGGTATGTTTGATTCTAACCCTGGTAGGCAGCAGGCTGGTTACTGGTTGGCTCGGCGCCCTAAGTTCCAACCCATCCCCAATTTTTTTTTTTTTTATTTTTTGAGAATCTTGTTAAATCACTGAATTGCCCAAACTGGCTCAAATTTGAAACTGTGCTGCTTCAGCCTTCCAGAGTGCTGGGATTATAGGCACACAGCATCCCACCTTGCTGTATGGTTTGTGCTTCTTAATCTGTGCTATGTTTAATGCTATTAAACTCATGCATTGAGTTTTGAATTTCAGTTACTGCTTTCATTTCTAGACATTCAATTTAGTTCTTTTTCAAAAAATGCTAGATCATTTTTTATGTTTTCGTTATTGGCACACGTTTTCAAGTTTGTGTCTAATAATTTCAGTATCTCTGTTATTTGTGGGTCTGTTTATAATTCTGTTGTTTCTGCTATTTTTGCTCCTCATGATTAATTTCTTTGGGTATTTGCTCCTCATTACCTTTGAAAAAAGTTACTGGGATGGGCTAATCCAATATGACTGCTTGCTTCTGAGAGGAGATTAGAATACAGACAAACACAGAAGAAAGATAATGTGAAGACAAAGGAAGGAGAAGACAGCCATGTGCAAATCAGCAAATGAGGTCACACAAGTCAGTCCTGACAGAACCTTGATCATGGACTTCTAGACCTCAGAACTGTGAGAAAATAAACCTGGTTGTCTGAACCAGCCAATCCATAGTACTTTGTCATGGCAGCCTTTGCAACTAATGCAGCTAGAGATGTCAAGGAATTGTTCATAATGCCTGATTTTAAACAGCCCAGGATTTTAAGATAAAGAAAATATGGCAAGTGGAAACTTATTTTACAACTTACTTGACTATCTCTGCTGTTTTAAAAATAATAGTTATTAATTAATTAATTTATTTATCGCTGCTGTTGTTTTTCTTTCCTTACATTTTGTACTAGTGCATATTGGTTATACAGATGAATGGATTTCATTTTGGTAGAGTTGTACAGGCATATATCATACTTTAATAGTCCTCCCCAGTAGCCTCTTGCCTCACTTTCCCTCTAATTTCACACTGGGGGGGGGAATTCAATGTGTATAATATAAAGAGCCCACAAAATCATTCAATTTCAAGATACTCAGAACCTGTGATATTTCTTTTTTGCTTTTTATGAAAGTTTATGATTTAGATAAGATGGATATACTGATGACTTGAGTCTTTTCTGTATGATTACAAGGCAGAAATTCCTTTTCTCCATGCATTATATTCCTTTATGAGGGAAAGTAGAGTCCAGATTGGTCTTTAGTCCCTGGTACAAGTAGACATTCAGTATGAATATTTCATATGAATTAAAGGTAGAACTCGTTTACTTCACCATTAGGCAAGAAAAAAATAAAAGGGATATGTATAGGAAAGGAAGAAATGAAATTATAATTATTGGAAGATGACATGACCCTCTACATAGAAGATACAAAAAATCCCTTAAAATTAATAACAAATTCAGTAATGTAGCAGGATGGAAAATCAACACGCAGAAATCAATAGTGTTCCTATACACTAACAATAAACTCACTGAGAAAGAAATTTTTTTAAAAATACCACTCACAATAGCATTTCCAGGAAAATTAAATACTTAGGAGTTCACCTGACAAAAGTAATGAACGATCTCTACAAGAAAAACTGCACTACATTGAAAAACAAAAGAGGACATCAGAAAATGGAAAGATATCCCTTGTTCCTGGATAGTCAAAACCAATATAGTCAAAATGGCCATATTTCCAAAGTTGATATATAAATTTAATATAGTCCCAAACTACCAATAGTATTCTTCACAAAACTCAGGAGAACAATTTTAAAGTTCATACAGAATCAAAAGAGATACCAAATAATGAAAGCAGTACCGGGTAATGACAGCAAAGCAGGAGGCATCACAATCTTGGAAATGAAATTATGTTACAGAGCTATAGTGATAAAAATAGCATGATACTAACACAAAAACAGACACAAGGATCAAAACAGAATAGCAGAATCAACCTAAATAAATTCTACTATTTCACCTTTGACAAAGGTGTCAGAAACATATACTGGAGTAGAGATAACCTCTTTAATAAATTATTGGAAAAATTGATTATCCACATGCAGAAGATTAACTCTACACCCATATGTCTTACCATGGGCCAAATTAAAATAAAAATGGATTAAGAACCTGATGCTAAAACATTAGCACCTTGCTTGTTGGAAGATAAAATAGGTAAAAATTCTTGAAGTCATAGGTGTAGGTGAAGACTTTCTGAGTACAATCCTGGTAGCACAAGAAATAGTACCAAGAATCAACAAATGAGACCATATCAAATTTAAAAGCTTTGGCAGAGCAAAGCAAGCAAGCAAACTTAAAAAAAAAAAAATGAAAAAAGACTAAGTAAAAGGGAAACATACAGAATGGGAAAATTTTTCACCAGCTATACTTCTGCCAGAGGACTAATATCTAGAATATATAAAGAACTCAAAAATATAAGACTCCCCAGAATAAAAGGCCCAATCAAAAAGTGGGCAAGTGAAATGAATATACACTTCACAGAAGAAGAATTACAAATGGCCAATAAATGCTGAAAAAATGCTCAACCTCACTGGCCATTAGAGAAACGTATCGAAACAAAACTGAGAATCCATCTTACTCCAGAAAGAATGACTATCATTGAGAAATCAAGCAATAACAAATGCTGGCGAGCCTGCAGGGCAGCAGTGAGATTACACTGTTGGTGGAAATGCAAACTAGTACAACCAGTATGGAAATCAGTATGGAGATTCATCAGTGAACTAAAACCAGAAATTCCATTTGACCCAACTATTCCCCTTCTAGGTGTCTTCCCCAAAACAGTTAAAGACATTATATTACAGTGATACCTATACACTCATGTTTATAGAAGTACAATTCATAAAGCTAAATCTTGGAAGCAGCCTATATGTCCATCAGCAACTGAATGGATAAAGACAATGTGGTATTTACACATAATGGAATACTACCGTACCATGAAGAAGAATAAACTTGAATTGTTTGTAGGAAAATGAGTGCACTTTGACACCAAAATGTTAAGTGAAATAAATCAGACACACAAACCTAACTATTACATGATTTGTCTTATACAAGAAGCAAAATTACAAATAAGCAGCAAAATAAAAGATAATTGGAAGTAGGGAAATAGATCTTCCTCAAATGGAAAGGGAACCAAAAATAGAAGGAAGAGAGAGAGAGGGAAGAAGTAGAGGATGAAAACATAAATTAAAATATATTATGAACATGTACCAACTGCACACAAGGGTATAAACATTACGTATTGCAAACACGTACTAATAAAAAACATTTAAAACAACTTAAATGTCCACTAAAAGACAGTGATTAAATAACAGTGATTACACAATTTTCTATTGTTTACAGACTACATAGAGTAAGAAAGGTAGTATGTAACCCCTTTCAAGGATGATTCAAAAAACTTTTGATATTCCGCCAGCTAAAGGAATTTACCTGTGATAAGAATGAGGTAAAAGCTCAAATCTGAGGCTCTTTTTCCCTTTTTTATTTTGAGGCATAGTCTGGCTTTCTGCGGCATAGTCTGTTGGCACATACTCTGGATATCCACTTAAATGACTGAACAACTAAGTGAAAATAATTCTTTGATAAATCATTTGTAGTGTACACACACCTAGGCATCACACAAGAATCCCTTTCAAGTTCCATTCCTGGTCCCAATAGTGTCCTTCCTAGAAAAAATTTCCTACACAGTGATATACGCTGCCTTAGGCTGCCAAACCTGTTCAATTTCTTTCAATTCAGAACAATTTCATAATCCTCCTTTACTTTCATTACTATAATTTATTAAGATAATAGGTAAGTTATTTCATAGACTATTCCTTCATTATGCTATTTCCTCATAGAGTCAGATTCTACATGGCTATGGAAAATAATGCTAAATTATAGCATACTATCAGAGGCCACAATATTTTAATTTGATGGTATATCTCAAAAAGTGGTTTTGGTCAGGTTATGTCATTGGAGTTATTCTTTTCTCTTTATAATGAATATGTCTTATATGACGTGATATTTTGAGACTATATAAGTGTTCCATTTGTTTTCTAACTTTTACCAACAAATTTTAGCATTCATCATTACTTTCCTGAATTATTTTATGATTTTTCTCACATGGTAATTTTTGCTTTCTATTATTTCTTCTACATTCAATAGCTATAACATTACTATAAAGAAGAACTTTTGCTTTTCTCTCTTTGTTTTCTTAAATCTACATCAACTCAATAGTATTTTCTTCAGTGATTTTAATCAGTTCTTATCATTATTTATTTTAATTTTCAAATAGTCCCAGATTTGTCTTGATTCAAGCTGGCTTCTGTAGCCTGACATGCCCACTTTAATTTTTGAATACTTCATTACTTCCTGCCATTAAATTATTTATGACTTTAAAAGCAAACTGTGCTTTTGTCATCACAGCCTTGATATCAGTGTTTTCTGCTGAAGGTTCTTCAGTTAGTGAACAACAGGGTTTAGAAGTCTGTACTCTTGGCATGCTATTGGTCTACTGCTGCTGTTAGGGTCTGTCAGTGAATGAAGCTCCAATAGAACATAGAAACACCAATGCTCATTCTTTGTCTATTATATATGAGTGCCTAACAGTG
Organism: Dolichotis patagonum; assembly: GCA_004027295.1. Classification (NCBI taxonomy): domain Eukaryota; kingdom Metazoa; phylum Chordata; class Mammalia; order Rodentia; family Caviidae; genus Dolichotis; species Dolichotis patagonum. The sequence goes on from PVJX010032650.1 coordinate 5,008, forward strand.
CCTCAAGTTTGGTTCAAACACAATCTTCCTTCCTTTTCGCTTTTAATATTCTCTTACTGGAGAGTAAGAGACCTAGTCACATAATCCTCTATGCATTTGCTTATTGACTCATTCCACCTGTAGACAGCAAATCCTCTAGCCACTGACTGGGCCACCATCTACTCATTTACATTCTGGCCATTTTTCTGGTTTGTGCATCCTTAATGACTTTGTAATAAAGACCATAAAATATTAAAGATTTAAAATAGCAAATATTCTGAGTGACTCTGAAAACTAAATGCTCTTTGTGTGATGGTTCAGCACTCCAGGCTGCTTTGATCTCATTGTTTGCTCTATTTTAGGGTGGTACCATCTCAAGAGGAGTCTTTAGGGGTCACTGATGTGTAGGAATAGAACATAAGATGAGCAGCTCTTATTGTTTTCTCCTGGAAGGGACACATTGCTGTGCATTTGTAAAAGAGTTACTACCCTCAATGGGCCGAAGAAAATAATTCTCTTTCTAGAACAGAAATACCACATAAATATTTTTCTTCCAGCTGCAAAGAAAAGCTAGCAATACTCAAACTCTTCAGATGCATCTAATTGCCTACACATTAGATTCAACTGGGGGTTATAAAAATACCTGGATGGACTTTATCTACAGAGATTCAGATGGATTGGTTTGGATGGCAGCTAGGAGCAGCACTTTAAAAAGCTCTGCAGGTGACCCAAATGCAAAGCTAGGATTAAGATCTCTGCTTCTGGTTCTGATGTCTCTGTCTTCCCACTGTCTTCCAATCTGCATTTCACCTCGCCCAGAAAATCTCTCCAATCTCTCCAAGTCTAGGACATGCTCCTTTGCCCTTCTGTTCTTTCTTTTCCTTATTAGTTACCTCACTGTGCTATGTTTGCCTAATAGCATTGCTATATTTAACCATTGGCTCTACAAAGGTAGATACAGGTCTTCATTTATTGAATGCTTATCCCTTGGCAGTGTTGTGTAACCTATAGTAGGTGCTCATAATAGGTGTTGATTACAGTACTAAATTCATACAAAATATAGGACTTAGATTGTCTTTCACATTGCTTCCTGTTCCAATGTAAAGCTTAGAAATACAGATTTGGGGTTAGGAAGTACAGACATGGGGTTGGGAAATATGTTTATTGATACTGTTTGTAAATAACTTCTATGGACCTCTTTCTAAAGGACCCTGACCTAACTTCAAGATAAATATTTGTAGGACTGAAAAAACCCAAGTAAAACATTTGATGCATACATGATTATTTTAACACCTGGGGATCTTTTCCTAAGAGAATCTGAAGTGACTAATATATTTGCTAAATCATATTATACCTGTGTGCCTTTAGGTAAGACAAATAATAATAATAATGTTGAGCATAGGGTAAAAGATAAACTTTCTGTCCTTCAAGAATGTCTTCCCAGCCTGCTTTTCTAAGAGTTAGGTAAAAGTGGAAAAAGAACAGGTTTTGAATTCAGAAGCCTTGGAGTCAAATCAGTATTCCACAGGGTTCTGAGAATCTCTGATTTGGTTCAGTACTGGCATCTGTGGAATGGAGAGAAAGGAGGCACCTCTCATTGCTGTTAGAAGGGGTGAGACACTGCATATGATGTGCTTTATAAAACTGGAGAGCTCTAGGCAATGATTCTGGTCATTAGCTACTAAGTGGAGCTACCAATTGGAGTCATACTGAGTAGAGTACCTAACATGGTTCTTTGCCTCCTCGCCTAGAATTTCTTCAGATTTTATCTATCCAGTTATTCTGCTCAGTAATTATCGGTTTCATCCCTCTCCTTTTCCCTCTCTCTTCTATTTTCCAGGCTGGTCTTTAAATCTTGGGCTCAAGTGTTCCTCCTGCCTCAGGCTCCCAAGAGGCTGGGACTACCAGCACTTACTATCATGCCCAGCTCATCCTTTCCATCTTGCATTTCTGTTTGGGCAGTGGAACTCAAGCTGTGAGGCCGTGACAGGAGAGAGACGCCAGCCAGGCTTGCTGAACTGTCTGTACTGCTGCAAGTGGGGAACAGGGAAGCAAGGAAGAGGGAAGCCCCACGCATTTGCTCACTAATTTCAAATGCACCATTTAATTTAAATGATTATTATAATACTTGAAAGCATATTTTATAAAGTTAATGAAGTCTGAGCAATTTGAAACCTTTCCAGTTTGGCCCACCAATACATCTTTGGTGAGAAAGGCAGAAGGTGGAATTTCACGAGAATGCTTTGACGCAAGGGCCAAGGATGAAAGGATTACTGGGGATTTTTATATGTTCTTTGAGTGACTTTCTATTTCAGGAGAAAATTCATATAAAGTCTACTTCACAGAAGCAGACAGAGTTATACTAGAGAAGTTCTTATGACTTCGAAAATAGGAGAATTTTTATTCTGAATCATACTGTTTTTAACTGTTAAGTACAGAATGACAAGCATTTAGAAAGCAGACATGATGGTTGCCATTGAACTTTGAAAAATAGATGCAGACCTATAAATGAAAACATTAGTTGTGTGCTTAATTTTGTGCGATGACCTTTGTTCCCAGGGCTCCTGTTGAGACTGGAGACAGACACCAGGCTTATCTGCTCATGTGTCGCGGAAGGCTGATTCTGCGCTGTGCTCTGTGATTAAAGGCTTCCAGATTAAACCGGTTGGTAAACCACGCATGCTCTCCCTCCTCTTGACGATTCACTGTGCATATCTGCCTATTAAAGCTCCGACCGTTCCAACAGCAAAGATTTAAATTTGTTAACTGACATTTCCAAATTTTCTAGATTGTGGGACCATCCTAATAAAGAATTGTCATCACATCTATTAACCGTAAAGACTTACTATTCTCTGGAGTACCCATTGGAAAACTCTGACTTATGTCAATTAAATATATTCATCCACCCAGCCCACCCACAGAATGTTTCCTTCTAGAACAGAATCACAATAAAAATTATGTAAATTTTTACATAAAGGATAATGTCATTTACATCAAGCATAGAGTTATTGTAAGGGCTTTATTGAAATATAAGTTATGTATCATAAACTAAAGTGTGCAAATTCAGTGGTTTGGCATCTGTAGAGTTGTGCAGACATCACCACAGTCAATTTTAAAGCATTTATATCACCACAGGAAAGAAGCCCTAATGCCTTTGGTTATGACTCTCGATCCCCATCCTCCTCATCCAACCCTCAGCAACATCTACTCCTTTTTCTGTCCTTCTAGGTTTGTCTGTTCTAGAAATTTCTCATAGGGCCAGGGATTTAGCTCAGTGGCCTAAGTGCCTGCCTGGCAAGCACTAGGTTGTGAGTTCGATCCCCGGTACAAAAAAAAAAATCACATAAATGGGACCATATAATATGTGGTTGGCTTTTTTCAGCTAGGATGATGTTTATCCATGTTGTAATACATGTCTGTCTTTCATTGATTTACCTATAGAGTTTTGAAGACCAACAGAAGATCAGGAAGATAGAGCAAAGATAGGAAGAAAACTGCATCATTATACAGAGGATCTTGTTCCTTCTCAGGGCAAGGGGGTATCAGTCCTGATGAAAACTGACCTGCCAGGGAAGGGGTGCCATATGCTTTCCTTTATCTCACATTGTTTTATGGTTTGTGCTTCATATCTTTTTACTCATACTAAATTTATCTGCTCTGCATAGCCTGCTTTCTGAAAATTGTTGGTGGATCTACATGGACACCTGCCTTTGCTATGTGGGACGTGGGGCTTGCACCTGTTTCTCAAAATGAGTACTGAAGTCTGAGATGGTCATACGTGTTTCCTGCTTATTTTATAGACTTCAAAAGGGAATTTCCAGGGGGATTGCTTGATGCTTCAGTTAAACCTTTTAAAACATAAAAATAATCAGGAGAGGAAATATTGCTTATCTCCTGGGGCATCTGTTAAAATCACTCGAGGGACATTTGATTTTGTAAAGTGTCTCATAGCAATTTTCAATAATTAGCTCCTATGAACTCTGGAGCAGGGAGAAGAGAGTTCTTAACAGAGCAGGTAAATCAGGGTCCAGCCAGAATTCATACCACCTAGTCATTCTCCCCAAGAACAGAAAAAATAAAAGATTTTATTATTATAAACAAACATCAACTGTCTGTAGTGGCTTCTATTTTTCCAGGCTGTGACTTTTTCTTGTATTCCATTTCCTGCTGCTTATTAATAATCATGGAGCATGATGTCACTTCTTTTAGGTTTCAGAGTTCAAGAACCCTTGAAACAACTGTAGGGGTTTTAGAGACTGGCCTGTCACTGCCTGAGGAGATGCTCACACAGTCTGATTGGTCACCACCAGTAACATGGGTCTGTGTTTAGTCTGGGTAACATTCATGATAAAATTGATTCGAAACCTGAGGTCAGGGACTTACGATGTTTTATTCACTCATCTGTGAGCTCCCACTTTTTCTAGACAATAGGGACATGGCATTAAATAAGACATTTCCTTCCCTCCTGGAATTTGTACTGTAGCTCAGATGCTTCTAAATCAGGATGTCTTGTGTTTTCTGTGGATTTCATGAGATAATAAAGGGCATTACAAGCTAATTCATTTATGACCTGAGCTCCCATGAGAGACCCAAATGAGCAGGAAGAAGTGTTCACATGCCTTGTTGTCAGTAGCTTCTCTGTACGTGTCTCATCTCCTTTTGGCTCCCTAACAGGCCTGCACGTAAGGTTTCTCATGACTCCTGATGGAAGAAGTCAGGCGCAACAAGGTTTATGGAGAGACAGAGCTAGGACTGCCTCTAAGACTCTCTGACTGCAGACTGCATTCTCTTTCAATAAATTGGTGTTGCTATAAGAGACTGTGAAACTTTGGTGTTGACCCCAAAGTTTAAAGGATGCCGAAAGGAACATGAACAGGTGACAATCCAACAATAAGGGCAGAGGCATTTTTATGCCTTGAGTGATGTATGGTGATGGAAAGAATATAGACTTTTATAAATTAGAGAAGATTACATTAGTGTTTCCAAATAATTCATATTACAAAAGTAGAGGCTTACATATTAGTAGCATATTCACTTTTCCTGTGAAGGGTGGTGTAAAATTCTTACTGGTCTTTGGGAAGAGACTCATCCAGCTTTCTGTTTTTTTCTCTTGTTGTCCAGGATATTTGTGACAGCTCAGAAATATTACATCCCTGTACCAGGTAGCAGGAAGGAAGAAAGAATGAAAACCTTCCCTCCATTTTGGGAAGGTGTCTCAGGTGTTTTGCGTGATAGTTCTACTTCCATCTCACAGTCAGAACTTAATTACACTGCTGACATAGTTTCAAAGAACAGTGAGAGATGCAGTCTTTTATCTGGAGGGAAATGTGCCAAAATGTAAATTGAGGTTCTGCTACTAAAAAATCTGGATATTAGAAGATAATTAGCAGTCTTTGCTCTAATCTATTCTATATTTCTTTATTTTATGGTAGACTCAGCAATAGCTTGTTAACTGAATTGGTTGCATTTTTGCATTAATCCAACAGACACTGGTTAATGCCTGCTGTGTGTCAGGTATTGAATTAAGTGCTAGGGACAATGAAAATACTAAGACATAATGTGAACTGGACATCTGCTTTGGTCTGGGTATATTCTGAGCATCCCTCAAAAGTTCATAGTTAAAGATTTGGTCTGCAAAATTAGGAGTATTGGGGATCTAAGGGAGGTCTTAGGCCCCTGGGAGGAGGAATTCCCTGATACAAAATTATGGGATCCTAGTCTTTGCTTTCTCTGTCTGCTCTAATGTGAAATATGGCCACCTGCTCTGACACACACATTCCTACCATTTCTGTCACCCTCTCAAGAGATCAAATCGGTGGAGCTACCAATTTGGGGCTTGAACTTCTGAATCTCTGGGCTAAATAAAGATTTTCTCTTTGTAAAATTAGCTGCCTCAAGTATTTCACTGTACTAATGTAAAACTGGTTAATATAACATCATCAAAAATTTTAATGGATGAAGGATGACAGCTAAGGAATATAGGGGTTCTCTCACAGTCGCAAAATTGATTTTGGTATTTTATATATAATTTTGTAACTACTCTAAAAGTGATTGAGTAAAACGCTAAAAAGGTGATTTGTATGGTATGTATATTATGTAACAATACACTTGCCTAAGAAAAGATTATGAAGGGTCCTATATGGCAATGCTTACAAGTTTAGAGTTAACGTGAAGAATGCTGACAGCAGTGATTCTCAAAGTGTGGTACTGGACCAAGAGCATCACTTCACCCAAGACCTTGCTAGAGATGCAGAGTCCCAGCTGTTACTCCACATCTGCTGAATAGAAGCACTGGAGTTGATTCTGTTACATGTTCACATTTGAAATCCACTGGGTAAGAATGTGGAAGGACTGGGAAAAAAAACTTAGAATGTTACTCCAATGATCCAAGTCAGAAATGATGGGGGACTGAGGTAGCTTGAGGTATGGTAACAATAATTAGGATGAAGAGATAAAAGGAAAATTATTGGGTATCCCTGGGTTGGTCAGCTTTTTGTCACTGTGACAGACACTTGAAATAAATCAGCTTAAGAGGAGGAAAGATTTATTTTGGCTCATGGTTTCAGAGATTTTGGCTATGGTACATTGACCCTATTTCTTTGGGCCCATGGTGGCAGAGTGAATCATGGCAGGAGTGCATGACAGAAAAAAACCTGTTTGGTTATGGTAGCTAGGAGACACAGAGACAGATTGGAAGAAGCTTTGGAAACCTCAGTTACCTAACTTCCTTCCAATATGCTCCACCTCCTACAGGTCTTCTAGGTTCCAGTAGCACCATACGTGATAAAAGGAAAAAAAGAACCTTTGGCATATGTGTCTTTGGGAGACACTTAAGATCTAAATGATACAAAGTTCAAATATGTTTATCTATTAAAGTCAAGTCAAGAAGGAATGGCCAAAGTTAATGAAAAAGAACTTAAAGTATATTATAAAAAGACAAAAAAACCCAAAAGTAATAGTCATAAACATTTTGAAGGAAGGCAGAAAAAAGAGCAACAAACTCAATTAAATTCTGATCCTTTTTGTAAATTTCTTGAATGGTCTTGGATATTTTGAATGATAATGACTTACATTGATAAAGTTTTGAAGAAATATATAAGCTTTTCAATAATATGAGATCCCAGTTATTGATTCTCTGAAGTGTTTTCTGTGCAGTTTGCGTTTTGTTCATGAATTCTCTGCCTACACCTATGTCTCTAAGACTTCTACCTACCTTATCTTCTAGTAGATTTAGTGTTTCAGTTTTAATGTTTAGGTCTTTGATCCATTTAGACTTTAGTTTTGTGCATGGTGATAGGCATGGATCTAGTTTCAGTCTTCTGCATGTGGAAAGCCAATTTTTCCAACACCATTTATTAAAGAGGCTATCCTTCCTCCAGTGAACATGTTTAGCCCCTTTGTCTAATATCAGGTGGCTGAGTGACTTTGTACCTATACTTGCATCTTCTAATCTGTTCCATTGATCCTCAGGTCTATTTCTTTGCCAGTACCATGCTGATTTTATCACTGTGGCTTTGTAGTACAGTTTCAAGTCAGGAATTGAGATGCCTCCTGCCTTGTTTTTATTGCCCAGAATTGCTTTTGCTCTTCTAGGTTTCTTCTCGTTCCAAGTGAATTAAAGAAATCACCAACAGAGTGAAAACAAAGCCCACAGAATGGGAAAAAATTGTAACCAGCAACCACTCAGACAAAGGACTTATATCAAGAACATATAAAGAATTGAAAAACATCAACCCACCCAAATTCAAAGACCCTCTCCAAAAATGGGCATCTGAGATGAACACACAGTTCTCAGATAAAGATATACAAATGGCAAACAAATACATGGAAAAATGTTCACCATCACTGGTCATTGGAGAAATGCAAATTAAAACAACATTGAGATATCATCTTACACTGGAAAGATTAGCTGCCATCAAGAAATCAACTGATAACAAATGTTGGTGAGGCTGTGGGGAAAAAGGAACACTGCTTCACTGTTGGTGGGAGTGCAGACTGGTGCAACCACTATTGGAAATCGATATGGAGAATTCTCAGAAGACTAGGAGTAGAAGCTCCATTCAACCCAGCTATTCCCCTCCAGAAGAACTGAAAAGTTCATATTACAATGATATATGTGTACCTATGTTTATAGCTGCCCAATTTGTGATAGCTAAATCTTGGTAACTACCAAGATGCCCATCAACTGCAGAGTGGATGAAGTATTTGTACACAATGGAATACTACTCTGCTATAAAAAAGGATGATCTTGAGGCCTTCATAGGGACATGGAGTCAACTTGAGGCCATCCTCATTAGTGAAATAATAAGAATCATATTTATAAATATCACATTGTTTCTCTAGTGTAAAAAGTAATAAGAAATGTAAGAGTAATAAAACCCAATGTGTAATTGCTACTGTAAAAAAGAGAGGAAAAGAAAGTGCTCTAAAGGATATAATTGCACGTAAGTTTAAGTGTGTAAGATAGATGACCGTACTACTGTTTTTGTTAGATGGTTGAGCAGTACTGTTAACAGTCTCGTTGTTTGAATGTCTACTTTGTATGCTTTAATTTTGTAACTTGAACAACTATTTCCAATGATGAGAGTATGTAACATACCAAGTGGCGATTTCTTAGTGTTTTTGTTTTTTGTTGTTGTTGCTGTTGTTTTGAGTTTTTTTTGGTCTGTTTTTCTGGTTTTTTTTCTTTTTTTTGTTTTTGGTTCTTTTATTTTTTTCCCTTTGGAATTCTGTGTTGTTGCTACCATTTTTCTGTTTTGTCTGGTTTTTTTTTTCTCTTTAAATAAAATTTAAAAAAATTTTTTTAAAAGTTCACTGAAAAAATAAGCATTAGAATTTTTCAAGAATAAATTAAATAATACCCCTACTATTCTTGTACTTTTTAATTAACAATGAATAAAACTGAATTATTGTGGACTCTGAAAAAAAAGAAATATATAAGTTTATTATGTAAGGAAGAATTAAAATCAGCACTGGTTAGAAGAGATTACCTCTGATGAAGTGGTAAGAATAGGCTTCCAATTATACATTGTTCTATAAAATATTTATTAAAAGAAAACTCAGCGGGGCTGGGAATTTAGCTCAGCGGCATAAGTGCCTACCTAGCAAGCAAGCGGTCATGAGTTCGATCCCTGGTACCGATAAAAAAAAAAAAAAAAAAAAAACTCAGCAACACTCTCTATTAGTCTAATTAATCTGAATCCTCTTAAGACATCAACTATAATTTATGAATAAATCTGAAAATTCAAGAGTTTTAATGCCACAGAATGGAGAGATAGACTTAACATTAACATGAATCATCTTGATGTTATAACAACTTTATAACTTTCTCAGCATCAGTTTGTATCTTGAGATTCATGATTCACTAGTTATATCTCTTGTATAGTTTTTAGTTCTTATCCCATCTTCCAAGAGCACATTTCTTTCAATAGATTTGTTTCACTTGGTCCACTCAAGTCAATAACAACATGCTAAATCCTTTGCATTCTTATTCTTCACAGAGAAAAGCAGACACACTCCAGTTAGGGTCTCAGTCCATCATTCACCAAAATCCATCTTTCTAGGCCCTGGTGACCTTTGTGTTTACAGACTCAAAGATCAAGTTGTGGTGCCATCCTATGTCCCTATCAAACTCAGTTTAGTTTTATTCATTCACTATCTTCACTTGGACCCCATGATCTTGGTTAATAAGCTTTCCTGATTGCTTCTCTTCAGTCTTCTAGACTGACTCCACCTCTAAATATTGGCATGTCTTAGTGATCAGTCTGAAGAGCACCTCTCCTTTCTGCTTCAGTCACTCACTCAATCCCTAAACAATTTCATTGAAGTCTCTTGGCCAATCCTATATACTGGTCATATGCAGTTGCATATCTCTATATCTCCATATCTTCCATATCTCCAGTCCTACTTTCTAAACTTGTACTGCAGAAGTTGTGCATTTGGAGCCATTACATGCGTGACGAAGCACTAATCCCAAATGTGTCAAGTTCTAAAATATTCCTGCAAACCCTGAAGTGTTCTTCTTGCAGTTGCCTAGGCCAAAGCACATGTTCTCTTCTTTTGTTCTACTCTCCGTCTCATGTCCTAGCTACAATCCATCAGCTGTGCTCCGGCTCTCTCATCGGGTTAGAAGATGAGTACTTCTCAACTACTCTATTGTCGTAACTTTGGGCCAAGCAGTGGCCATCATTTCTGCCTGGGTTAGAGCAATAAAGGGTTTCCCCATATCAACCTTGTACCATTACAATTAATTTTTCACTTAGCAACCAGAGTAAGTCTCTTAAAGAACATATAAGAGCATGTCCCTTCCCTGTTTAAAGCCACCAGTGATTCTCTTCTCACTCAGCAAAAGTCCAAAGTCTTCACAGTTTCCCTGAGATACAAATTTATCTAACAAATGATATCATGGTTCTCTTTATGCAGTCAGTGTTAGTCTCATTGTATTCTAACTAATGAGTCCATTTCTAGCAGTGAGCTATCTGGAAAATGTAGGCCGCTGAACACAGAGAAAATTAAATGAAAGCCACTGACTGAATAAGAATATTTCTAGGCTGGGGGCTGGGGGCTGGGAGGTGTAGCTGAGTCGCAGAACATTTTCCCAGGAGAAAAAAAATTTTTTTTGCAGTCCTGGGGGCTTCCCATTTCATTATATCCCCAGCCCTTTTTTATTTTGAGACAGGCTTTCTCTAAGTTATTAAGTTGCTCAGACTAGGCTCAAACTCACACTCTTCCTGCCTCAGCCTCCCAGATAGCTTTAGTCACATGCATGTGCCACTGTATCTAGCTAAAGAAAACAAAAACAGACCAATGAGTGAACAAACAAAACAGTCACTTAATTTTAGTACTTTGGGAGTGGAAGGTGGCTGAGGTAGGAGTGTGAGTTCAAGCCTAGCTCGGACAACTTAGTAATATGTCTCAAAAAATAAAAGAAGAGGTCCTAGATCTTGTAACTCGGGTGAGAACTCTGAGTTAAACTCCCCATTCTGTTGAAAAAATAAGTAAAAGTAAATTTGATGATGTCACAGTAATGGTGACTATAGCAAAGAGTAACATCAGTCTATAAATTTAGGTATTCCAGTGACATTTATTTTCTATGACCCAGTTTATATCCAGCACAGTATGCTGTCCTACAGAACTTTCTGAAATGAGAAAAACATTCTACTGATATCTAGTATGTCAGATAAACCATCCACCATTTTGGACAGCATAGACTCAGAGTGCCCGTTCTTCCCAGCAGTACAGGATGCACTCAGTCAAAGCAAGGATTTCTTAGCCAGTTCAAAGGATTCCCCTTCTCTCATTATCCCCAGGTTGCCTCTTAGCTTTACAGCCCTCCTTAACATGCTCTGGAGTTCAATCTTTCAACTGTATTTGCTGAGATGTCCCAGTTCCTATTTCATCTCTGGTGACTGTTCTCTCAGGTGAATGTGTTTTCTTGTTTCCTGCCCATTCCATTATTTGTGACCTTGTGTTGTGTATATGTTCTAGAAGAGGGCATACTGGGTGAATGTGTATGTGTTCTAATATCTGAAAATATTCAATTCTTCTATAAAAAGTAGAAATGGGATGTAATACTCATAAGATGTGTTAAATGTAGATAAGGAAGTTAGCTGGACGACACATTAAGCATTGATAAAGTAAGAAGGGCTTATGAGTGCTGGACACAGATAGGGAGAGACAGAAGAATTAAGAGACACCAAATTTACATAAAATACTAAACGTATATGGGCAGCAAGGGAATCTGGCCCTCATTGCACACACTCAAAACACACATGGAGGTAGGTGAGATAATCAATTTTCATATCTGGAATTGGCCACCCATTGGTAACTCTTTCTGGCCCTGAGTATCCTCTATTCCATAAAATCTACAGCTGCTCCTGAGTCTACTTGGTGAGCCATAGCTGTAACCAGGTATATGGGACACCATCCCAGGGTTTCTCCTGCAAAACAAGGGTCCGTCTTGGTCCTGTACACATCTGTCCCTTGGGCCTCTTTACTCACCTTTGGCTCTTATAGCCACATCATCAGCAGGGAAGGCTGAGGGGCACTGATGTACACTGACTTCATTACCTCCATTTCAGGTCATGTGTGCCTTCTGGCTTGCTTGTGCCCTTTCCTAAGTACATTATCTTACTCCATCTCTTTCTCCCTGTTTCTTGATGTGTGTTTTAAATTAATTAGGTAAAGCGTGTGATTTAATATCTTAATTTCATCTCTGAGTCTTTTTGATCAGCCACTCATGGGTCAATTCCTTGGCAGTGTACTGGGAGAACAAGGAATACTGTAGCATTGGGCTAATTTCTTTCATGACACTGGGGCTAGATCAAAAGCTTTCCAGTATGCCTACCTAACAACTGTAGATTCATTAATGCAATCAAGAGACAATCTAAAGGATCTGCATGGACAGGCTGCTCTGTAATCATTCTGCTGCTGCTGTTTTACCGGGATAGAGTGGCAGGCCACCACAAGATATGCCACTTCTGTGGGCAATGACAGGAGTAAGACAGCCTTCAGTTGCTCTCAGATCCCCAAGCTTATCAGAGGGTTCCGCCTAGCCAGACTTGCTCCAAGACCAGTGTAACTACTTCCTCAGAACTTTTGTTCGGATCTAAATAACTTTGCATCTCCTCCGTCAATATGTCTTTCTTTTGGGAAGCATTTTTTCCAAATCTGTGGATAGTTGTATAAATTTCATGTTTCTAGTCTTTAGGAACCTTGGTTTGGTTCCAATTATACAGGCCTTTGAAATGCAAATCTCTTTGTCTCAAAATATTGTCTCTAGTTTCAAAAATCTCACTGTAGTTTGATCTAGAATGTCCCTTAAAAGTCTTGAAGGGGACTGTGCTCTCATGAATGAATTAGTCCTTCTTCTTTTGCAAACTCCCACTACTAAGATGTTCTACATCATCTCAGGTTCAAAGCAATGAAACGCCTGATCATGGACTGAAACCTCTGAAACTGAGCTAAAATAAAACTTTCCTCCTTTATATTGTTTCCTCCCCCTCATGAATTTTGTCACAGTGGCAGAAAGCTAACAACTGTAGATTCATTAACGCAATCAAGAGACAATCTAAAGTTAGTCACTAGTGTAGTATAAAAACAATAGTAGTAAAGCACATTATCAGATCAAATGATAGCCTTCTGCCTTCATTTTAATGCTTAGACATTTAATGCAAAATTTTGAGATGAAAGAGGAGGTGTAAATACGTAAGGAGGCAGGCTTGAGATTTACAATTTATATGCTGACCATAAGTGAGCAATTAGCAGGCATACATGACAGTGGTCTAGTCATACAGTGGAATACTCCAACATGGGAAGGAAGCACTCACTAATCTATGCAATAACATGGATGAATTTTGAGAGATGAGGACTGAGGCATGAAATTCCATTCTAGGGCAATGGAAATGTTGTCTGTGTTGATTGTATGGACTTATCCAGTGGATCTTTGTCACAGCTCTTCAAATTGCATACTTCAGGTACATGCATTTTACTATATGTAAGTTATCCCAAGTGAAAAAATATTTGAAAACATTTCCTGTTCTTCCATTGAGCTATCTTTCTTTAGAACTGGCCAACTATATCTTGGTGTGCTATCTGGGACAATGAATAGCAGAGGTATATCTAGCATAGAGGCATAAGGGGAAATTGCATAACATGCAAATTACTTAAGCGGAGATGCTATACATTTCAGTTTGCCAGCAAGCCATCTTATTTGTGACTTTGTTATGTAATAATTTCTGTAAGATATAAACAGTGTAAGCACATTCCATCAATACTTTTGGGTTTCATATTTATCCAGAATGGTTTTTAATAGGAAACATGTTTCACATATTAATTCTTGCTCCATGTAAGCCCATTCTTCAAATGGCTTACTTTGTTTAATTTCCATGAATTCATTTTGGAAAAATATTTTAATAAAATAGTTCCACTCTCTTCTCACAGTGTGCTAAACACTCTAAATTATATATACCTATAGGTTATTTCTAATACATAATTGCAGTGTATTTTTGTACAAGTGGAGTGTACACAGGAAGTGGAGATAGGCTTATGTTTTCCCTCATCCTTTTTATTCATATAGTGGTACAGAAAAAACTAAGGTTGCCTTGAATATTAAAGTTTTTTGAAGACTGAAATAATTCTGAAAGATCTATAACATATACACTCATTGTGATATGGTTTCCATTCTCAATGATAAGAATCAAAAATATTTTCATTATTCATCTGGTCCTGTTGTTTATTCCTTTAAAAAATCTTAATCCTCTCTTTAAGACAGCCTGATTGGTTGCTATGGAAATTATTATTTTGCCAAAAACATAGAATTCTGACTTGCAATAAAGAGTAAGCAGCAGAAACAAACTCTGGAAATAACTTATTTCTGCTACAGCCAAAATAAGCCTGATAATGTTTAAAATCTAAATAAAGTTGTCCCTAATTTTTCATGAGGAAAAATTACTTTGGAATTTTCTCAAATAATAATTAGGTCCAATCCCTGGTACCAAAAAAAAAATTAGGCCCAATGATAAAGAACTTATGATCGGAACACATTTTGGGGGCACTTACATCATCATACGTTAAAGTGTATCAAAAATTTTGAATCTAAGGATTCAAACTAATAATTTGATATTAGTAATAATCATTTAATTTTTTTCCTACCTGTCATATTATATAGTTAAATTAATACTTTTCTTTAAACTTAGCTATTTGAATTTTCATACACTCATTTCTGTGGTTCTATATGCTTTAATAAAATGGTTTATATTAGTCAAATTAATATTAATAATTAATATATTATTATACTTATTTAATAAAATTCTTGTATTTAACGAATAAAAATACTTGGTATTACATATATTCATTTCCATATTTTTATGTCATTTTAATATTTTAAATTTTCAAATTACAGTTAAGAAATAACCTATCCTGTTTCCAAATAGCTGAATATTTATGTTGTATCAAATACTTTTCTTGCCATTATAAGTGAAACAGCTGGAAATATCTTGGTAACAGTCTTGAAAGAAATTATCTAGAATTAATTCTGAGAAGCTAGGTTCTCGGGTAAGGAGTGTGAAGATGATTTTAATGCAACACATTAAGGCCCTACACACAGTAGGCTTTCATTAAAAGTTAAAACCTCATTAAAAGTGGACTGCAGCTCATATACTTATTTTGTGATAGGGACTATTTATGACTCTTATAAGATAGGGAAACCAAGGCAAGAAGTTCTAAGAATTTTAGGGAAGAAAGCAAATCTGTTGTGTGCTGAGGTCCAGGGAAAAGAAGTGAGTTGA